>KZ506882.1:45860-56783 GCA_002844005.1 Limosa lapponica baueri | reverse complement strand
GTAAAGGGTGAATCAAACTATGACATTCACTGTGAAAACCTGTTCCTCCACAGAACTGGTTTGGAATTGAAACATTTTGCAGAGGAAAAGGGAAACGGCAAATCTTGCATTTTTCAGGGTTATGAGAAGGCACCTCTAATGACCAGGTACATCTGTTTGCTAAGTACATTTGAGAAGGAGGGAAGACAGAATTCTCAGGCTCCAGTAGAAGGGGATGAGGGGTGCAGGGAAGAGATGTATACTTCCCAAAGCATAAGGAAGCAGCAGTTACCAGATGCTAATGGGATTCCATATAAATTAGCAGTCAAAAGCCTTCCCCCAGTCTGTCACTTGTTTCTTGTCAGCCTTTCTCAGGACAAATCATGCTTACACTTTAAAATGCAGCTCTTGTTTAATGATGTTGTTACAAAAAAATGTTTCCATTTCTGTTACTCTAAAGAAATCCATTCAGAAAAGTAGTATGATCCTTCCCAGCCACATTATGTTCTTAATGCACAAACTTCAGAATTTAGACTTCAGCGATGTTATGTTCACAGGTAGAGCTCCTGGGTCTGGGAGTGCTTTTGTGTGTGTAACCGCACGTCCCTTTGGAGAGCCGTGGTTAACAAGTGCTGCACTGTGCTCTGTTTGGGTTTATGGAGTGACGATGTATGCCTTTCCCTTGACTTTATTTCACTATAAAGAAACTGGGAGTCGGCTGGGTTAGCAATAGTAGCTTGTTCCAAATGGTACTGTAGTGTGCTATCATTGTATCATTAAGAGTAGATAAGTCTAATAAAATGTGTTTGCAATTTTTGAGCCAGTGATTAAATGAACCTGCTGTTCCATGAGGATCAGATTAGAGCTGGGGGGAGTATAACTCCCAGTGTAAATATCAGAGCGTGGGAAGACAGAGGGAAACTCAGGATGCAGGGTTTGCCAAAGGCGGACATAAGGAAAGGGAAGTGTGGGAAAGCCAGGTTCAAGGAACATGCAGGCAAGGGAAATCGAGGCAGCAGAAAATGCTCTGAAGAAACGGGGGAGGAGGACTGAGAGTAGAGAGGATCTTATCCCAGCAGTTTTTCAGTACTGACCTAAAGGACCATGGTGATAAGTGGTAGATGGGGGAGGTGGATAAATGAAAATATCCCCTTGCCCTCCTGCTAGGAGCTATTAGCTTTGTAAAGCCTCCCCTGGCCTCTGTGAGGGCGAAAGGGTCCCATGTTACAAATTCTGTGATAAGCTGAAGGAACATTTGAAGCTGAATAGGAGCCATGCCCCTTTTCTAGGAGCCAGTAGCCTCTGTAACATCCGATTGCTTGTAGAGGACATCAGGGACACATCTGTCAGTTTGTGTATACCCGGAGGATCTCCTCAGTGCCGTGGTTCACAGGGCAGCACAGGCTATCGCTTTCCTCATGCACAGCTACACACCGTTGAAAAATGAAGCTTTTCCAGCTGTACAGTTTTGTTTAAATCTGTGCATTGTGGATAGGTCACAGGGGCCTCTAAGCTGTCCCAGGGTAGATAATGCTGCAACAAGCCTACATTTGTTTGTGGCATCCAGTGGCTAGATTTTCTGGATCTTATCGTAACTCCTGTATCCTTAATGAGGCATTGGACACTCAACTGGTCCCCAATTGACTTTTTGTTCTATGATTGTGAAGCTGTTTGAAGGCAAGCAAGCCTGTTCTTCAGTCTTATCCTCTGGAGACACAACTACATGAGATCCAAAGCTATCGTTTTACTTGCTCTCTGAAACTGATAGGTGCCGCTTCTGTTTTAGTGGATTTAATGTTGATTCATTCAGGCTTGTCCTCCAGCATCTTGGTGAAAGGAGAATATGAGTAGAAGCAGTAGAAGGCAAATGATCATCACTGAATGAAAAGAAATTAATTACATCTTCCACATAGTGGTAGCTTCAACCTGCAGATCATGAGCGATACACACAATATGTGCCCTAGAGATGTGTAGGTGCAAAATGAAAGGCGGTCTTAGTGGCCTCTGCTTGTGATTCTGCCTGTAGTCTCTGTGAAGATGCCAGGAAGATAGGTTACAATAAACCCACACTTGTTGCAAATTCTTCCCACTCTTTTATGGGCCAGTATGCTGTTCCTGGAAGAGTGCCTACTGTCTTATTGTCCAGGCAGCACATCTGGGGTTTATGTAGCCTAAAGTATTCAGAAACTCCTAGCTGTCACCATGAAGTATGCTTGCCTATGAAGTATGATTTGTTCTCCTAGGGGTATCTGGCTTCTACCTTGCAATAATAATTCTGTACATGCATCAGTGGCAAACTATGATAGGTGGCAAAGGTAATGAACTTACTTCCTGGGAAGCCAGATTATCATGGAGATTTTCTAGAAAGTTTTGTTCACAGTGAACTCTATAATGGCTGGGACATCAGGCTGGAGGCATTGCTTAACTGAATTCAAGTAGAGTTGCAGCCTGGTTCCAGCAATGTGACGTCACTGGAGCAGCTCTGTGCAGCCATGTGAAGAATCAGAAGGGATGGGGGGCAGCTGGTTTCAGAACGTGTACCTATGTGCCCCTTGAGGCTCTGTTTGATATCATAGGCTACTTCAGGCTCTCGTTGGCTGGGGAGTACGTGACTTGCCAATAATGGTCATGGTTGATGAGCAGCAAAAGGGAGGAGCGTAGTCTTTGGTGTCTCAAAAAGACAGAGGAGAAAACCGTGGGGCCATTCAGAATTTTGGAATGTCTGGCTCTATTTAATACTCTACATAGAACTGGTGTTATGAGCAATTTAACTGTGGGTTGGTGAAGCATGTGCATGCATATAAATACTTTTTTTTGAGAATGAATTGGAAAACTGGAGGCATCCTCTGATGAAGTTTTGCTTTAAATGGTTACATTTCAATAGAACATTTATACAAGTAAATATTTTCTGACAGAAAGACACTTTGTTGGAGGAAAAAAAACATATCCTAATGGTGTCCAATTCTGGCCAGAGGGAAAGGAGGGAGCTCTGACCATGTCCTATGTTATTGGTAAGAACAGGAACAGTAAAATTTGTCTAAGGACTAATGAGGTGGTGGTAGTGTCAGTAAGGTGGCCATTTTGACAGTGGTTTATTTTCCACCAAACCCTACACGTTTTCAGTCTTCAATGTTGATGTGTAGTTAAAAACCTGAGGGCTACCGTTTCCCCCTCAGCTGTTCCCTCTGTCTTCATGCCTTTGCCTATAGCTTCTCCTTAACTCCTACCCTATGTATACTTCTCTGAGAAATGAATATTTGTCAGTTGCTCAGCATAGAGCATTTATATACAATGCATGTTCACACATGTTCTTAGGCATTTCAGACATGTTCCCTATTACGCTTTTAACTAGTTGTTTCTTGGCTCTCCAAATGAAACTGCCTTGATATGTCAGTATATGCTAAAGCTGTGGAGTTAGTTATTTTGTCAGGTCAGCGTGAGAATATCTGTTGGCTCCTGTGGCTCCTTGACTGCTGGAGGGAGGCAGCTGGTGAGAACTTTCATTATAGTAAACCATGATGTCCACATCATATCAAAGGCATTAAAAAAAATCTTATAACTTGCTTTCCAAACTTCAGCTTTTACCCTAATTTTCTTTGGATCTCAGTATCTCCACTTATGAGAGAGGAATAATGACATTTAATTACCCTGTTAGTTGATCAGCATAATAGACGACTTCCTTCACTTTTTGTCTGACACTAGCTTTTTTCAAACATGTGTCTTTTCCATCAGTTAAGCCATCTATTCCTTTTTGGACTTCCAACACAAGTTATTCCGTATCTGTTGTCATTTTTATTACTTGCTATGGGTATCATTTATTTTGATGCATTCTTCTGAGCTAAAATGACCAAATAGCAAAATTCCATGTGAGGATAACATGGTTGTCAAATATAGGAAAACAGGCTTCTTTTTTGAATGCAAAATTATCTTGAATCTTTGCTTAATAAGCTTGTCAACTTCTGTTCACTGTAGGACCTTTTTTGATGTTACAACAGTACCATTTTGAAAGCTATTTAAAGATCTGCTGAATATTACCTTTAATTTTTCCATATAAAAATTGTGAAGGGTGGCTAACATTTTTCAGCTAGTTGAGATGAAAGATATGTATACATAGCATTTCTTAGGATCAGACGTAGATTAATAGATAAGACAATTATTTTTGCATTTCTTAGTGCTTCTCGGTGTAAACAGGCATACAGGTGTAAGCAATTAAAGAGTGCGGAATAGCTTGATTTCATTTGACCTGTTGAGATATTCTAAAATAATTTGCAATTTCTCCTTTCAGTTGCTTATGCATGAAAAACTCTACAGAGAAAAAAGCATTCCAGCTTACCTTTATTAGGATTTATGCTTGGACTAAAGTTTAGCATTCTGAGATTGTGATTTCAAATCCAAAGACAGTCAGAGTGATGTGTTACTATACAGCATTAGTAACATTCTGAAGAGTAAACTAAACATGACAGTTGAGGAGATTTGCAACTGAAAGAGAAAAACATGAACAAAGTTAGGAAGCATATAATTATGTTCATTCACACTGTGACTAGCATAAAAATGATTTATTCCAAATGGTTACAGTTGCATGCTTAGTCACTTCCTTCCCTGGCTTCAGCCTAATTCTGTTTTCTGGCATTTTTCTGCAAAAAAAAAAAATGTTTGTTCTCTTTTTCATCAAAAGTTTCAGATTTTTGTAGCTTTTAATAATTCAATCAAGTGTTTTTCAATTGAGTAAGCTACAGCAGTTTTTAGATATTCCAGCTTTGGTAGCTGGTGTTCCTGAGAAAGCTCAGAAACTTAATTATACTGACAGTCTTGGTTAGTTAACCAGCCTGTAATCTGCTTATACTTAGTCTGTGCCCAGCAATGATGGACTCTAGAACATTCTGGTTTAAAAAAAAATATAGAAAAGGTGAATTGTTACAGGTATGCTTTGAGTATTCCATTCTCTGTTTGCCATCCTTCTTATTCTTTTCCCATTGATGTGTCAGGCAAACAGAGCTCTGAAGAAACCATATGTGATTAAAATGACTTAGCTCATCTTTTCAGGCCATGTGTACCCAAGAACATTATCTTAAATTAAATGTGATTAAATAAAAAAAAATAAGCATACAACCAAACCCCAGCTTATTTAAGTAATTTAGAAAAGTGCAACAGACTCCCATATAATTCATTTCAAAACAAAAATCTTGGTTACTGCAGATTTATTTTAGTTTCTGTGACAGGATACTCTCCTGTTTATTAAAACTAAGTGTCTTTTATACAGTGAACAGGACAGGAAACAAATGACAAAACCAACTCAAAGGGACTCAAATATTATACATGGCATTTGCCCACTGTGTGACAGTGTAAAACAATAAATATCTGCAAAATGTCAATTTCTGATTGACCAAAATGTTGAAGAGGCACAGGGAGGAAGAGAGGAAGCTGAGAAGAATTGGTTTTGAAGAGAAAAATTGGAGTTTTCATCCTTTCTTCCCTTTCTTGCAACAGTAGTGGGAGAGGCATGTTAGAGTTTTTGCATTTTGTAACTCCTTCTATCCACTATTCTGTATCTCCTAAGATACAGAACCTCCTAAGATACAGATAGTTACCTGCTTACCTCCTAAGCAGGTAAGAAGCTCATAAACACCTTTCTCTCTTACAGCTTAGTTGCATACAGAAAAGGTTAGAAAACAAGTAGAGACTCTGGTCAGCCCACGGAGTGGAGGCACAGGAGAGCTGAACCTGAGTGAGTCAACAGCTTCATTTCTGTGTCCCTAAATGATAGCAGGAATTGGGAGAAAGTAGTAAGGACTTATGAATGTGAACTCAGTTTCAAAACCAAAGGTTCTGCCTCCAGACACACAGGAAACAGGCACATCTCCATCCACTTGTTCTTACAAAGTCATGGATACATGACAGAAAAATCTTCTGTCTATGTAATAGGGAAATCATGTGGCTTGATGATTTGATCTTACAGCATATGTTTATGTCATCATTTATTTGTCCTTTGGACAAATTGACCGGATTGAAATCCAGAGCATGAATAGACGCGTACCAATATAATTAAGACAACAAAAATACTTCCCTTGGGGATTTCTACTGCTGTGTGTTGAGCAATTTCCCGTGTTCCTTTGTAAGACTGTAAGCTCCTAGGAAAGCAATGTACTTTATTCTATCGATGTAAGACTAAAAAGGACCTTAATCTTAAGATAACTATGTACCAATCTAATAAACGGAACAATCTTAAATACAGTGATGTCAAAATGCTTTTAGCTCGAAATTCATAGGAAAAGTAGAAAAGAAGGACTTTTCAGGGGAAGGTAAATATACCTTTGGTTTTTTTTTTTGATCATATGCATAATTTCAGTTGTGTAGTTTAGTTTATACTATGATAATTGAACCCCACAATACAATCTTTGTGGGATTTGTTCTGAGGTGATGTTTCTTGATGCTGTTTGCATGCATAAAGAATTCACAAAAGTTAGCAAAAACTAAAAGACATGGTTCAATGTAAAAGCCAGAAAGTAACTAATGCGTGTTAGGAAAAAAAAAAAGAAAAAAACAACAAAAAAAAAGTGCTGTATGGCCATGTTACTGAATAAGAGCTGTCTCCTGTGAAGATCTTTGCAGTTTTCTTTAAAATACCTAGTACTTGCCACTCTGAGACAGAAAGCTGGAAGAGATCCTGTGCTCTTATCTGACATAGCAATTTCAGTGTTCTTCTCTGTGTGATATAAAGTCAAGTAGAAATATGCTGTTAGAATTGAGATATCTGTAAATAGATAAAAGTCTTGGAGTTGTATCCAAACACCACTGTATGAGAGAATCTCCAAAAAGAGAACTAAAAACGTCCTTGAATATATTTGCTCCTTACATAAATACCATGGTATTTGGAATTCTGTATCAGATACTTGCTGATGGAAAGATTAACATTTTAAATAAGTTGATAATTCATATGTTCACGTAAATACTAGAGTTTAACATTCCACCCTTTCATACGCACAGAAACAGGAGAGGAACACAGGAGTCGATACGCCAGGCTCTGTAGCAGTTGAACCACAAGACTTGATTTTGCAAAGCTCCTTAATTTTGATAAAACAGAGTTTTATCCAGAGCCAGATTTAGGAAAGGTTTCCAGTAACAGTTGTTACTGTGGTTACTCATGTCTGTGCACAAAGTCCAAATCCACTTGTGAGGGTTATTGTGCCTCTACTGAGAACTGTGGAAGCCTACTTCTGTCATTACCCATTACTGACATAGTGGGAATTGGCATAGTACTGATAAACTTCCAACTTGGATTTTCTACTTTAAAAAGGTTGTTGTAAATTAGATCAGGGACATCGAGAAAGAGGGAATTCCTTGTCATTGTTGCACAGTTTTTTACAGTCAAATGTCTTAAATGATGACAGTATTAATTATCACTTAATGAATGTGGTTCATTTGCAGAATTTCACAGTGGGAGAGGATTCTCCATTGGTATATTTTTCTCTCTCTCTCTCTTTTTGAATATTTAATCCATATCATATCATGAACTAATACAACAATTTGCATCCAAATGATTAAGGGAGGGAGTTGCTGATCTTTTCAGGTCTGGCAAAATTAGCCTTTTAAATGTTCAGCATATAATGCAATAGAGATGCCACTCACCTTTCTTCTGTTACTGTTCTTTTTCACGGCTACTGGAAGTACTTGATGGCTATTTTATGTCCTTTTATTTTAAAGTGTTTATCTAGTACATTTGTATTCTTTGCTTACATTGCCACTTACTGGTATTTTTCACTTTAGGCTACTTGCAGCAAAAATGTATGAAATCCTGTATGTCACACTGTGCCTGGAATATATTTCAAAGAGAGTAAATGCTTCCAGTGCTTTACGCGTTTGCAGCCTCTGCCACTCTTTGCTAGTATTTGTCTTTTGCTTTCTGCACAATTGGTTTGGTACTGTATGCTACTTCCTTGTCAGAGCCTGGCTGGAAGTGTCGTGTGTGTCAGCAGTGGCTTATTTTACTTGCCACAGTTTAATGCAAAAGCCGGCAGCAGCAGCAGCAAAGGAATCTGCTTTGTTTCAGTTCCCGTTCTTTCCATTGTTGCCATTCAAGAATGGTAGAAACCACATAGGAAACCATTTATGAAATCACCAGGGAGTTTGTCACGTTCTCAAACAAAAAAGAATTTAAAAATTATGGAGAGTTTTACTCATCATTATATGGAGTGAGATACTATTCAGACACTTTCCAGGAGTGCTAGTGACTAGGCGGATCAGTGAGTCAGATGGGAACGTGTATGCCAGAATAACAGTATGCTTCAGCACATATTTTTGATATGTCTGTCAAAGGTCATGATTAGGAACTTAATGATGAGTTTCATGATTTAACATAACAATTACTGGGAGTATGTTTTGCTGATTTCTCTTCCCTGTGGAATTAATGACTGTCTTTATTTGTCTCTAATTTGTACTGCACATGATTAGAACGAGGGTCAGAGCTAAATATTTTATGTAGAGTCACTGTTTGGATAGTTTTACTCCTGATATTCAAGGTGATTCATCTATCATATTTTATACTAAGATTCAATTTATGCATTTTTAATTTTAGCATTAATAAGTCTTGCAGAACTTGTGAGTATGTTAGACATGCTTGGGTGTGCTATAGGTGAAGAAGACTGATAAAATCCAAAATGGAAATATTGTGTTGTCTTGGAGTCTAAGACAATCTATAGAGTTGTTGCTGGGTTTGAAACAAAAGGAATAAATTGGAACTCACTATAAAGTGCTGCTGCCTCTCCTGAGTTTTTGTCATCACCTCTCTTTAATGGAATAGGCTTTGGCTTTCATCAGTCAGCTGTACTGGCCTCCCATTGTCTTTACTTCCCTAATGAAGAGAATTATTTTGTGTGAAGCAAACACAGTATGAATCTGTCTGTAAAATGGAGACTGCTTTCATGAGTCAAGAGCCATGTAAGCACCATAGAGTTAAAATTTGCTTGATTCTGGTTACCACAAGAGGTATGTACCATTAAGTCTAAACATACTGGCATGAAAAATGTTCTTCTAAATAGTTGTCCCTATTCTGTGGAAACATCTTCATT
The DNA here is from genome assembly GCA_002844005.1 of Limosa lapponica baueri. Taxonomy (NCBI): domain Eukaryota; kingdom Metazoa; phylum Chordata; class Aves; order Charadriiformes; family Scolopacidae; genus Limosa; species Limosa lapponica. The sequence goes on along the minus strand of KZ506882.1, from coordinate 47,739 downwards.
GGGTTAGGGAACTATGCTGTAACATTGTCTTCAATTTGCATCTTAATTAACTTTGAACTGAAGCAGATAACTTATTTGACATTCTAAAGGGGAGCTTTTGTGTCCACTTATTCAGGATTAGTATTCCAGGGGGAAAGAGGCCGAGATAATCAGATTCTCACCACCTTGTGAAAAGTCCCTCAGGTACTGGTGGAAAGTCTTGTTTGCAAGGTTCATTTCTGCTAAGTAGTATGAGAATGTAGGACGTCATGTTTCACCATTCTCAGCTCCTTTTTCGATCTACAATTAAAGGTCAGTTTAAGTCATGCATATTCATCCCCATTACTCTGAAGTAAGTAGTTTTTGTGACCCTGTATGTGTATCCAGTTTGTAAGGTATCAGCCTTCAGGTTCATCACAGCCTGGTGGCAGCGACGTTCTTCTGTGATTTGAGGTGTTTTCTTTCTCTCCGCTACTCACTTTAATCAATATATAAATCTAAGTTGAATCACTTTCTAATGCACAAAGAAGTAAATAAGCCTCCATTTGATATTTCTGTATAGGAATTTTGTTATAGCAGACAAAGGATGTGTTTTGATTTTTCTGAAGACTGTTGCAAAATTATATTGCTCTGGAAAGAGATTAGAAGGGAAATGCAATAATTCTTTTATCAAGATACTTGTCATTCCCATTTAATCAGAGCTGAAACAATGAATGCTTCTGAAGACAGTCAGTCTGTCTGCGCTCACAGCATTTCTTCAATTGGTTCAAACGCTGTAGAGATAAACAGTTTTGTGCAACTTTCAAGTTAATTTCACTGCTGTTCCTGAGCTGTTCAAAAGTGCAAAGCATCTATGCACGCAGCTGGAAAGGGACTGAATTTATTGTAAAAACACGCATCATGGTTCAAAAAATTAACTAAAGAGTTTTTAAAGATAATATAGCATTCATAAAAATTCAGTGCACTTTGTAATGCATTTCTTGTGACTCAGACCTCTTGTTTCAGTTGAGTCAAATAGGGATTATTACATAAAAAGAAAGCAAAGCATTGTATTTACTGCCATATTTAATGGCTTTATCTCAGTCTATGGTATATAATTATTCTTGCCAGTTCAATAGGATACTTAATAAGAGATTCAGAAGAGGTTGTTAAGGAAATTTCTATTTTTAATGTCTAATTTTAACCTGTTGAGTTTAACAGGTCAGATTAACCAAAAAAAAAGGAAAAAAAATTATTATTGTGAATTCCAGATTTTTTTATTCAGGAAATGCAAATGAAATTGAATCAAACTTTTTCTAACCACGAGGAACGTTGCTAATTTAATTTCATCCGTTAAAAACAAACAAACCTGCCTGATTTTCTAGTTGGCTGCTGACCATGCAGGTTTCCATCTCATGAGGTGAATGTATGTTTTCAAGTTTCTTTCTGTAAGACGGTATCTTATTTTGCTCTCCAGATGGTCACTGTTGTACGCCAGCCAACCTTACTGTTACTGCCTTTAAACTGGGAACAGCTTCTCTAGACCTATAATATAGATTTTGTCTTCTTCCCCCTCTCTCTGGACAGGCAATATATTTTACTAATTTAAAATTATTAGAATTTCTCTTCATATGTAATTCTCTTTCTCAAAATCCTGAAATCTGAAGTCTTGACAATCCTTAGTATAATAAGGGCTACACACTTAATAAGTAACTACAACCCTGTGTTTCCAGTCCTTAAATTTTTACCCCCGTAAAAGTTTGGGTTTTTTCTTGCTTCTACATCAGACTTTCCATGTTTGAAGAAAATAGTCAGTCATGTAGCAGTTCTTCAGTGCTTTCTTTAGTGGCTGAAGAAAAAGGGGAGTCGCTGAATTTTGAAACCGAGATTTTTATTTTTTTTCTGACATCAGGGTGTCTTG
>KZ506881.1:83256-98082 GCA_002844005.1 Limosa lapponica baueri | reverse complement strand
GGGCCAGCGGTGGGGTGCGGCAGGCAGCCGGGCTCCGAACCAGTTCAGTACATTTCCACTAAGCAGAAGGTTTTGGAGCTGCAAGATGAGGGTTCTAAGTCTTCCCTGCAGGAGTGCGATTTATCTAGCAATTGCTCCTGTCGCCTATGGCACATGAATTTGTTAGACCGCTGGGATATTGCCTAGCAACTTTGCCAGGAACGTTAACAGTTCATTTGTGAAGAGCCTCAACCCATTGGGGTGTGTGGCCACACTTCAGGCAAGGTTTCCCCGTTGCAGGTCGCCTACAGAGCCCAGCAAGGCAACACCAAGCGAGCGGTGCTGAAGATGGTGATGGTGTGGGTACTGGCGTTCCTGCTCTACGGCCCTGCCATTATCAGCTGGGAGTACATCTCCGGCCGGAGCGTCATACCCACCGGGGAATGCTACGCTGAGTTTTTCTACAACTGGTATTTTCTCATGACAGCCTCGACGCTGGAGTTTTTCACCCCTTTCATCAGCGTAATGTTTTTCAACCTGAGCATTTACCTGAACATACAGAAGCGGACCAAAATCCGCCTGGATATTTTCCATGAAGTGCACAACCAGTCCTTCACCGGAGAGACGGAAAGGAGCCCAGAAGCGAAGCTGTGTTTGAAATGCTGCAAGTGGGAGCAGAAGAAGCCAGCTGAAGCCCCCGACCTCTCCAAGAGCAAAGCTCAAGCAGCAGCCTCCTCTGCCAGCCTGGGTGCCAAAGACCTGCTGTCGACCAGCTCCGAGAGCTCCAGGAAACCCAAGTGTTGCAACAAAAAGAGCTGTAAAAATTCAGCCTCCACTCTGTCCTTAGAGAAACAGATGAAGACAGTGTCCCAGAGCATGACTCAATGCTTCAGGCTCTCCAGAGACAAGAAAGTGGCTAAATCACTGGCAATCATCGTGGGCATTTTTGGGATCTGCTGGGCACCGTACACTCTCCTGATGATCATCCGCGCTGGCTGCCACGGCCACTGCATCTCCGACTACTGGTACGAGACTTCCTTCTGGCTGCTGTGGATCAACTCGGCTGTCAACCCCATCCTCTACCCTCTCTGCCACTACAGCTTCAGAAGAGCTTTCATTAAACTCCTCTGTCCCAAGAAGCTAAAGATCCAGCCTCATGATCCCCTTCAGAACTGCTGGAAGTGAGGCCAGCCCTGTGCGCGGAGGAGAAGAGCCTTGTTTTAATACACCTGTGTTAGAGAAAAGGAGTGTGGCTTGGTTCCTTGGAAAAACCTGGGAGCACTGGTCTGGGCCACGCGAGGAAGGCAGCAGTGAGACCACTGTTCATTTATTCTAGTCCATCAACAACAAAATCACTCGGAATAGCAGGGTAAGGAGGTTTTTTTTTGACATTGATCACAGGCAGTGAAACCCATGTCCTCCACTCGCAGGTGCCACAAAAGAGCTCTGCTGCCACCTAGTCAGCCCGAGTGGCACCAGCTTTTTGTTAAAATAAGAACTGAAAAAGAAAAGCTAACAAAAATAAATATCTAACCTAAAGCCACTGGGCTAAGGTACATTTCACCTGCTTGCAAACCTGATTTTTCCCATGAGTGGGAGGGTTTTTTGCCTTAAGATATTAAATATGTGTGATGATACAGAAAGAAAAGAACAAACCAGAAGGAAAACACCTCGTTTATCATTTCTGCCACAGCAGCTACAGCCGTGATCTAGATGCCCATTGCATACAGTACAATCAATGTCCCTTCCACACCCCAGGAAGGGACAAATCTCTGCCCGAAGGAGATTACAGCCAGACTGGGAGGCATCAAGCATCCTGCAGCACCCTGTTGGCATTCCCTGAGCCCGGCTTCAAATCCGAGTGGGCTTCCTCGCGCCTGGCCTCCCCCAGAGCAGGGCTCCCACGGCAGGAGCCCACCAGGAGCCCCCAGGAGAAGGGAAGGGGCCAGCAGGGCATCGGCTGCTCCACAGCCTCCCTCACCACGACCCAAAGGCATTTTAAATTTCTTCTGCAGGATCTTATAAATACTCTTTCGGCAACGTGCTGGAGAATGACAAGCACCCGGAGAAGGGAAACTTTTGTGGGTTTTTTAAGTTCGTTTCAGACCTTTTAATTTTAGCAAGTCCCAGAAATCTCGCATGGTTACTTTTAAAATACACCATTTGAATGGAGACCTGGGCTGAGCTGATCCAGGCAATATCAGCATCATTTTTTTTAATTTTTAAATTTTTTAAAGCAGTCAACTCTTTCCACAGACGGAGCACCAGACTCAAGACAGCAGGGCTCTACCCTCGGTCTTAACGTAAAATCTTGGGTGTTTTACCTCTGCTTCCCATCTCGGGCTTCATCGTACTTGCCCATTTATTGTGTAACCTCTGTGGAAACAAATGTAGCATGACCATAAAGCGAAAGACTTCAACTGCCCATCTCTGTTGGCACTGCTCAGTGATAAAGTAATACAAATAGGTAATTAGTTGCCATGGCAAGTGCTCCTATTTAACAGTATTGTACAGAGAAGTTCAAGATCATAAGTCTGAAAACTATAATTGCAAATAGACACCCAAATGCTGTAAAGTAGCGCCCAAAAGCTTATGATGTTGTGGTTGCCAATTACACTTCGCTGTTGTAAGCAAACTGCTTTTTGGCTGCTGCTAGGAATAAAAGAAAACACCATCCAACTTTAATTGCAGTGCTATGTGTTCAGTAGATGAGTATCGTCACCTGAAGTCAGGTTTTAAACCGTGTCTTGTTTTGTGTATTTGGTATTTCAGTCTCGTGACATGTTCAGTCAGAGCATTATATACGGGTTAAAATATATCCCTTAAAGTCAGTGTGCTAAGAATTGACAGTATGTGCTGTTGAGCCTGCCTGTACCTTCCCCTGTGTCCGCCTCCTTCTGAAAACCCCAATAAAGTATTTTTATATGAAGCTTGACAAATATTTTATGGTAGACAGGGTGTTGCTGGACATGATAACAACCAACTGAAAGCAAAACATCTGTGGATTTGCCTGAGGAGAGAGTTAAAGCCTGTACATTCCACAAAAAAACAGCTCCTGAAACAGCTGTTTCTCTGACCTCTGATAGTCTGGCCACAGTAGAGGCCAAGCGACTGTAAAAATGATACTAAATTGGTTGCAAAAGGGAAATAGGCCCCATTTCATCATTCCATCATCCAGAGCCAGCTTTCTCCAGGAAGATTTTCTCAGACTCTGAAGCCATGCCCACATCACTTGTTCCTCTAGCATTTCTTTGGCTCCAACATGACACAAAAGTCTCTTTCTTGTACCTGTAGGACACACATCCCTCTGGTCCCCCGATTTCTTTCCCTGATCCTGGGCACACTTGCAAATAACTGCTGACTGCATGGCATCTACTGCCGCCAAAATGAGCATGATGCTACAGGCGGCCACTGAAAAGTCAAGGCAGATACCAGTTATTTAACTAAACTCTGTAAGATTGCAGCATAACACACCTTATTGGGTTCCTTCCCTTCGCCCTTTATGGGGGGCTTGGTTTTTTTGCAGAAATACCCCCAAACACAGTGGAAATCCCAGCAACCTCATTAGCACAGACACTTGTTCTATTATGTTACAAGAGAGGAAACATAACGAAAGATAAAAGCTCGTCCAAACAAACTCTCCCAGCTCTCTGGCTTAACAGCTAAACCTCTGGTAAACCAGAGGTGAGAACACCTTCCACACCGTGGGCTTGTTACTTCTGACTAAACAAATGAATGAAAAAAGAATTTATCAATTCCTATTGGAGACATTTGCCTGAGCAGGGACTGGTAATCGGGATTTCTAGTAGAATAAAACAGGCAGATGACAGAGGGGTTGGGCTTGTTATTTCTTCCACATTCCAATACACATCAAGAACCTTAAAACATTCTGCAAGAAGACCAGAGCTAAGCAAGAGGGAGCATAGGCCGAGTTACTTTAGCAGGCTTTTTTTTTCCCCCTTTCTAGAAATTTTCCCTTCTTGGAGCTTGAATTCATCGAATCAAAGTTAAAAAAAGAAAAACCAAACCAACACATTAACACTTACAGCTCCAGAACTGGTTTTCCTGCACACCATGAGCTGAGCAAGCAGCCATTTAAAAAGGGAGGTGCAACTGTTTAAATCCTGAACATGACTTTTTTTTCCAGATAGTTTGAGCCTCAGATCCCAAATTCTTTGCTTACCATTAAGTATTTATGCACTGGAGGAAACAGCAGGTTTTCCCCTACACCCATGGGTAGTAACTCTGCTCCAGAGCGACGAGACCAGCTTTAAATCTCAAGGTGACTTTGGAAGCACATGGGCAAGGAATTCCTGCCTTCACGTGCTCACACAGAGAGCTGAAGCTGTAAGCAAAACACCCAGTTTTAAGAGGCTCATAACATTCTGAATTCCACAGGGAGTTGGTGGAGATTGGTTTTGCTTTCAGTGATCTGTAAGACCATGATGTACCCAAAACGCAGGTCATCGTGCAAGCACCACGCTTTCCTAGAGGCTCACTAGTGACATCAATCTATTGCTGTATAATTTAAAATCCTAATGGTACTTTCCTCTGAGCCTTCAGAATGAGCTTTTGGTCTTCAAGTCCCTTCCCCAATGACTGAAGAAATGGATTCATTTCACTGCAAGCCTTTTGCACAGTATTTTTATGGTCTCTGACCTTTCAACTAAACTTAGCTGGAAGTAATTTTATTCATTGCTGGATTTTGCAAGGAAGATACTTATATTCCCTCCTGAAAGCAGAGCTCTTGCCTTGCCAAATAAAAAAGAAAAATAACTGCTTATGGCTGGACATGAGGTCACACCTGAGCCTGGTTTTCATACTGGAAATGTTATAAGCTGGTTGGAAGTTTCGGAGCAGCTGATTACCAATTCAAATATGCTTAAAAGAGTATTTGAATTCTGCTGATTTCTAAGAGTTCAGAATATGAACGTCTGTAGCATTTGGAAGAGGCAGGGACTAGGGAGCTTCTAGGCATAATCACATATGAACTGCGAAAACCCATTACCATTAGGCAAGGCAGGGCTTCTTGTCAACTAGCCTTAGCAAAACACCTATCTATCTATTTTTTGCTGCCGTACCTGCTAACAAAAATGCCCCGTTCCTATTGTCTAGACATAAACCCAGCAGGCAGGACCTGCTTTCAGAAGGAGACTTGCTGTAGTTACGAATACGCATCAAGTAGTTGTGGAAGCACATAGGCCTCCGCACGGAAAAGAAACCCAGCTTTTTCCAGAGAGAAGTCTGCAATTTATGGCTGGAGTGTTAGTAAACAACCCCGGGGCAGCTGGAAGTTGTACCCAGGAGCTTTTTAAAGAAACAGGCCGAGTCTCTTCCCATAAGACCAGCTCCTTTCTCTTAATTTAAACCCACACTCCATTAACTGGAGGATGGAAAGGCCACCCTAACGAGGTCTGTGGGCCTGCATATCAATAAACTATCAAAGAACATTTTTCAGAACAGCTACTTTCTTTTTGGCTGGGAAACGCTCCCTCCGTAATCACCACCAAGGAGAGATCTCTTTACTCAGAGAGAGGGGCTCTGCTCTCCCTGCCCCCCCAGCACCTTCCTCAATTACCATCTGTTCTCCCCAACCCGGAGTTACACAAATTGCTCCCTCCTTCCAGGGGCACCACCGGAGCTTCATTAGCTCAAGGAGAAGCTGGAGAAGAGAAAACACAAGAAGGAGCTTTTGTTGAAAAACACCTGTCTGGGATAATTAGCGAGATTTGCCAGGAGGGGTGGGCTTTGAAATGCGGAAGATGTGATTATATTTTGATTTGAAGGAATGCTAATGGTTTTCCTTCCATGTTTGTAAACGAACATTCATTTTCACAGCAGAACTAGGACGGGAAGGCAGCAGGTTAGTGTCCTTGCTAGAAAGAAGTTTAACAACACAATTTCTCTGGGGGAGGATTAGTTTTTCATAATGCCAGCTCTCATGCAGTGACACCAGCCCAACTTTGCAGTACAGACCCGGTCCTCAAAGAGACCTCCTCCGCTCCACAGAACCTGCTCTGCAAACAGATGGAACACAATAAGGAGTATTGTTTATCTTTACTTCTGATGTGGGAACTGCAGGCAAGAGTAAAACCACTTCACCAGCCACCCCGGCTGAGTGCCACAAAGGGGAAAAGTCCTCTCGATTTCTCCCAGCACGAAGCCAGCCCTTCGCCAAGACTTCATGCGTCGCGGTGGATGGTGGGGAACTCACAGCACTTCTGTCTGCCCTAACCTTGATGTAAATCTCACCATTGCACAACAATATAGTTGTATTTGCAGCATTAAGGAACTATGGGGTTTAGAAAAGCAATGAGGAATTCCGCAGGGTGAAAGGTATTACCTATAACCTGGTACCACCATTTTGTAATAGATACAAAGCTATCATTGGCTATAAAGCTATAAAACCATCATTGGCATTCATTTCAACACACCCAACTGCAACGCGGGAGAGGGAGACTCGTACACACCTCAAAGGCAAGAAAACCCCAGTCCCTCCCTAAACTTCTCGCTGCGAGCTCCGGAATGCTGATGACTCATTAAATCAGCACCATTTTTATTGCTGCAGTCCAGGATGCATGAGCATTACTTATTACTGGGTATTCACAAGCTCCACGTTTTTACTCCATAATTTACAAGCTGCTTGCACAGTCTGGGCACAAAAAAAGGGAACTAATATTTAATGCAATTACCAAACATTATAGGTAGAGCTACGCATGCACATTTGTGGGGGAAGAACAAGACTATTATTTTTCCATTTGTCAAATTCTACAACCTGCAGCAATTTGTTAAATGACTCAGATGCACCAAGCAGGACTTTTTGTTGTGCTGTAAAGGCTTTTCTTACACATCAAATACCTGTCAATAATTCCTAGGACCCCCTGCGATAACATACAAGGGTTCTATATTAGAGATGGCAGGGAAAGGGTACGAGGGCGGGTAGTTGTGGTGCATGTGTGTACAAACATCACAAGTGTCCCCCCTGTGAGTGTAAATACACAATTCATGACAAAAATGGAGTTTTTAGAGGCAGACCGTGCCCGTAACTTAAGCATCTGCTCTTCTAAGCACAAAAATGCATCTGTGATGTGACACTGACTTTTGAACGGTTTTTAACACAATATCCTAGGATTTCACAGCACAATTAACACTGATGGAAAACTGATTGCAAAGTAGTTAATAATCTCAGTCAAGATATCTCAGAGCATTCACTAACAATGAGCTCTCTGCTAGAAGGGCAATGACAGTTCTGGCAAATTTTTTAGCTGTTAAGTAACAGCTCACACACAGCTTTAGTCATTAGAAGCTGTTTATTGAACAACAAACAATAACGGGAGTTGCATATATAATTCCTTGAACACGAGGTTGCACGTACACCCTGCGGTGTTCATGAATTGATGAGGGATTGACAAAGCAGAGCAATTACCCTCCATTATGAAAATAATTTACACTCTAAGAAGCACAAATTTAATAGACCGTTACTGCTAAAGCAGTTTAATATCTCTGATACAGCTTGTATTCAAAATACACAGGGATAAAATAATACTTCTACTTGCATGAAGTAAGTTAAGCGCTCTGAGAACTAGGAATTAAGCTGTTATCCAACAGCTTTCATGAAAGTAACAAGTAAGAAGATCCTTTGTTGCTGCCATTAATACTTTTAATGCAGGTCGCACAGTACTTGATGGGACGATACAGCCAGAAGAATGCTGCCATACAGCTAATTCTAGAGTAAGGGAAAGATTAAAGTCAAACATGCGTGGATGACTGCCATCGCATGTGCACAGCAACAAGGTGAATTAAAATCTCAGCAGAGGACTAAAGCACCCCAGATACACTTTCTGAAGAACTCACACGGACTGAAGTATGTGCACAACAGTTCATCTATTCCAGACGGAGCTGAAATCCTTAGGCATCCCCCCTCAAAAATCCCACATGCTCCTGACCTCCGCTTCAAAGGGACCACTTCAGAAATTGTTTCCGAGAATATGGGTTTTATAACAATTTCCTTTGAGAAAGCTGGAAATACAACCTTCATTCATCTCTTGAGAGGCTGCCCCAGACAACGTCCTGAACAGACTAACAGGGAAATCAACTGCTTAAGGTCATTACGTGTTTTCACCTCAGCAATTAATTCACCGAGTGCTATTCGCTATGCATCACTTCAGGAGAGTGCCTTTCAATCACGATGTATAAATAGGGAAATTTTCTAATCAATATTAATCACTCGGAGCTGTGGCATGACAAGTTATCAAATCAGCAGGCAATACAACAGGAGAATTGCCTCCTCCGCACCAAAGCAACACAAAACATCAGCTTTAGTCAGCCTAAATGTAACCACAGTCTCTGAAAATACATATTTGTGTGCCAACAGGATCTACCAAACCGCCCTAGAAAAACAGATACATTAACTATCAAAGACAAGAACAAGCACAAAGTATTTTCTGAGAAAATCTGAGCAAGTTTCCTTCTTTATTCAATTACATTCGTGACCCTCTGCAATTATTTTCTCCATTAATATATAAGCACTCAGGCTTTACTAGCATGAAAGTGGGAATATAGCTATTTTTTAGCTTGAATATTCACTGAAAGCAGATTTCCAACTGTGCAAGTGTTCATCAAGCGACCTGGTTAGTTAAATGTGTTATTGGGTTTGTTCCAGACTAAATACATCAGGAAATTAACTTCTGTAGCACTAACTTAATTTAGTCTTATTACACAATTCTCAAACTCTTCTGCGTTGATAGTTTCATAAGCCACTTCAATACGTTTAATAAGCATTAAAAAAAATAAAAATCACTATCTTTAGAACATTTAATTAGGGATAATTTACATTAATTAGGAGCACCAGCTAATAAACTGTACATGTCTCAGGTAGCAATTTTTGCTCTCAACCTGCAAATGAAAATATGACATACATGGTTAGCTGCAAGTTACGCTTGTACAACACACCTACAATAAAAACAGTAGCGTTACAGGACTAGAACTATATTCCATTTTTTCCAAATTCCAGGTCCTCCACTTTGCCACAGATTTCCTGTGTGACCGTGCAAGTCCCTGGAGTCCAAATCCGGACAGATTTAAATTCAAAATTGCTAAAATTAGGTGGGACATAGGCTTTTCCCAGCCTGGCTAGAACTGGACCTCAGCCTTCTGTGATTCTGTTTCTACCAGTGAAAGAAGGTTAATAAATCACTCTCAAACATAAGGTATTGTAATATTAAAAGAAAAAAAAAAAGAATATATGATGTAAAACACATGACATTTTCATCCCTCAAAGCCATTTTCCTAATGGCGATAAATTAGTTAATGAAGCTAGAAAATTTCGGTTGATATAGAAACAGAGATGAGTTACCTTACCGAAATAAAATAGGTTTTGTACATCTATAGCTACAGGGGCCATAAGGACTCTCCCAGCCAGCATGGGACTTCATCCTTAGCATCCATGGGCAAGCTTCAAAACCCCAACTTCTGGCACTCAAGTTATTAATGTCACCAGGTTTTGTTTTTCTAGACAGAGCTCACTGTCCCGGTAATTGTTTATTTGAACCACTGTTCTAAACTTCCATTACATGTCTGGTGTGGGGGTGGGTAAATGAGGAAAATAAATATTTTCTAAAATAGTGCAGTAAAAAAATGTTGATTTAATACGGTGACCTTTTACCAGGTTATTTTTTAAATGTGATAAATGTGTGTCCTGTCTGGACAAAGCAAACTAGCTGCCCAAACTCATCTTCCTCATTTGTAACAGAGGAAAACAACAGGAAATGAATAGCCACAAACCAGTATGATTTCATGAATAAGATAATCAAAATATGGATACTTCATCTGTAATATCACAGATGTCTTCTTGACAACCAGTGTTTTAGCAATTACATGCCTCATGCAAATATTTTTCTTCATAAGCATTTTCCACTTTTAGTGAAGGATTAATTTATCTAGATTTAGGCAGTGAATAGCTAACTTCTATCCATGGCTGATTAGTGTGTGTACAAAGGATGCTCGGGGCGGGGACTCACATGTCTTTGGGAAACAGTGATGTTCCAGTCTCAATGATAATTAAGCATGAGGAACCAAATGTCAAGATTCAAATGAAAAATCTTTAAAGCTATGACCAAGCTTTTCCATATGCTAAAATCAATCCAAACCCCTAGATGTTTTCTAAAATATTGACTCTTACCTACACATTAATTGCCTATCGATTTCTCCAGTTACAAACATAAAAAGACACCCGCTGAGGATTTAAAAAACAAAAGATAATTTGTTCTGCAGTTAGTTTTTAGTCCTGCTTTTCAATCAGTGCCAGTAAGTCTGGATCTAAGTGCCTTTCTAAAGTGTGTATTTTAAAAGGTGATTTAGTCTGTATAAAACATTTTCAGCATATGTGAATGAGCACAAGGCTCTTCATGTTTTGTGCCTTATTTCATCCAGTAATGATGACATAAAATAACAGCATTTTACTATACTGCAATGCTACATTCAGGTTAAGAAAAAAAACACCAAAACACACAACCCCCCCCAGCCTGGGCCAGGGTCACCACTGCATTATGCCAGAATGACTCCAATTAAAATTAATGGCATGTTAGCAGAATAAAATGGATTGTAACAAAGTAACCAGCCATACCCATTACCTCTTACTGAAACTGAGCAGTAACTAACTCACGCAGACATGAGTTCATTATTAAACCATAATTACATGGTTTAGTAGCATGGCTAGTCTTTTGTCTTTCCTCATCGCTCAGGAAATACATCTATAATACACAAATACTTCCACCTTGGTGGCGTAACAGTATAGCAATAAGAAAAACTAGAGCTTAACTAAGGAATGCACACTTCAAGGAGTCAAAGGGATATTTCATAGAAACAAGGGCAGACACAAAAAAAAAAACCCCAACCTGTGGATAAGAAATCAGACGCTGTTAAGGCCTCCTTGGACAATTCTATTTCAATCAAGGAAGAGGAGATGAAAAATTACTCTCAGTGGGAAAATGAAGGGCAAACACCATCTCAATATTAAAACAAGGTTGATAAAAATCTCCCTGCCTTTGTCCTCCCAGCTATGTTTTATGTCTCAGAAAAATGGACACATACCACATAATAAATTTCAGAACCGCACAGAGAAAAACCGAGAGTGCAGCCCGAAGGTAGCTTTGTTCTATTATCAAGAGTTGCAAAATCACCCCTTATCATTATTGGCACACATACATAACCTCCCCTCCAAATATTAATAACTTCAGTCTTTCCAGACCTCTGTAGTGCAGGCACAATTAATCCCTGTTTAACGAGATGGGGAAACTTGTTAATGGGGAACAGCACTGGAAACTGCAGTGTGGAAGACAAACAGGAGAAAACAAAGCTGCTCTTTAAAGGCCAGGCAGACATTGATATCAGGATGCAGTTTAGCAGTATCAGGATGAAGTTTTAATTTATACCAAGCCCAATGGTGATGAACTCCATTATTAACGGAAGTGATCCAAAACCAAAATACAGCTTTCACAGGAATGAAAGGGCTGTAACCTCTCGAAGAGATGCTGAGCTCCAAACTTACCCGTTCTCCCTACACATGCTGCACAAGGTATTACCTCCCCCAAAAAGCATCATCTCTCACAACTTGCACAAAAGACAATGAACTCCAGGCTACGGGCTACAGTGTCCCCAAAAATAAGAGCTCCCAAAGTAAACGTAATCTTGCTACTAGTAAAAATCCATTTTTACACAACAATGACATTCATAGAAAGACGAAGCCAAAGCATATATTCATTGTCTTTTAATTCCCATTGCAGAGTTAACAGACATTAGCATTCCAGCAGCCTGTCTGCTCCCTATTCGTATTCCACCTGCCATTCAATTAATAACTCATTATGTTGCACACCTACAACACGCCTAACCTCTGCTCCCAACATTCACCTTACATTACAGGTGGTGGCCAACGAGCCTCCTTAGCAATATCCTGCGGAAGACAAGCCAGCAAAGAAGTTAGATCCATGTTCTGTGTCCAGTAGCATCTCTGGTTCATAGCCATTCCTTTAATTCTGTGATTTGAATCAATGTTTAAAAACAACAGGTTTACTTAAAAATAAAAATCACTATGAAGAGGCTTAATACACACGCAATAGTGAAAGAAGTTTCCCTTGCAATGGAAAAAGAAACTGAGTGAGACCTGACACTTGTGGCAGCCTTCACTTTTCATTGCATTCCAGCAACTGGTGACCTGCCGCTGCTTTAATATCACCTGTCTAAGCATATATATTATCAGAACGAATACAGACAGATACCACACAGCTTCTGGGGTGTCCTAGCCCTCCTGCCCCATGGCAAGCCCCCAAGCAGCGCTCCCTGCCAGGGGGTGGTGGCATCCCTCTCTCTCTCCCCAGCGCCATGCTGCAGCGGAGCAGAACCCCCAAGTACCAGCTCAGCCGGGGTCTCATTTTTATTGCTGTCAGGTCAATTCATTGAAAACACATTCTAATTCACCTTCAAAAATATTATGTAATACCAAAAAAAAGTGCTTAACAAGACCGTGTAAGTAATGCAGATTGCAAAATATACAAAGCTTAAATACGCTCATTCAATGTTTTATTTAACGTACCACAGTGACTCCTCAATATCCATACGTTTTAAAAGTGTGATCCTTTTTAATACTTGTTTTTTCATTATCACTTCTTTTTCTGCTCAAGTGATACCACCTACACTTTCCAAGAACCTACAAAGGCGGAGAGGATTGCAAGTAAACATAGAAAAAAAATCCCACAATTAGCACTAAAATATTCTTGCAATGATGTACTAAAAAATGTATTCAAAAGATGAGTACTAGAACTGTAAAGTACTAAACAAAATTATGGCTCAAGCTTCTCTAGGAAATATAAAACAGACTGGGACTTCAATTCACATTAAAATTAAGCTTATTGTCAGAACGAGAAATGAAATCCCTGATCTCTTTCCTCTTGTCAACTTGAAAATCAAGGACAACATCAAAGGTTTCAGCAGAGGAAGGCAAAAGCTAGTTAAGGAAAGTCATGCAGAAGAAAGCCACCAGAACCCCTCCAAAACCTAAAAGAAAACAAGCCAGCCCACCCCAACCCCAGCTGTAAACACAGCGGGAAGAAATCCTACAGTACCTCATTCTCTGAAAGAGTTCATCATTCTCTCTCGTAATCTGATTTTTTTTTTTCCTCTCTGTTCCTAGAGGTAAAACAGGTTTCCTTTGCAAGTACCTTATTTTCAGCAGAACCAGAGGCTACTCCTTAGTTCTGCACCTCGTAATTAGAATGGGGTGCAAGAGAAATTCATGTCAATACTGAAGGAGCCCTACAGAGAAACGTGACCCAACGTTGACTGGGATTGTGCTGGGCAGCACACAGCAGCTCCTTTAGCGTTAACACAGGCACCTCTTCAGCTGGTATAGATGTCTATTGACTACAGCAAGTTCAAACTCCTACAAACAAGTTGTTCCAATGCTAAAGCTGGACCTTCTTGGCACTTTTCATCAACAGATGAAGGAATATGGGCTCCCGTAAAACCTCTTTGAACCCTCCAAGCATGTGGTTAGGAACCTGGTACTGTCGTCTCGGAACAGGTGGCTGAAATGTTAAGAACAAAGAAACCAATTACACGATCAATAGGAATTCTGTTAAGCCATCCAGAAACCCGCTGTGCTTTTTGCACATCGCTACACAAAATACTCTCCACTCCAAGAACTGAGGTCGCGTGAGGACTAGGAAGTAAAGGTGAAAGCTCCTGTGAGTACAGAGGCTTTTAAAACAGCGTCTGTCATTCTCAAAGACTGCAAAATACTAAAATACAGCCAGCGAGAGTGCAAAGTCTTTGTAAGTATCAAATGTTCTGCAAAGTAGCTGCACCAGCTTTTGTGTTCGGCAATCTTCTCCTGGTTTTATTAAACGTGGCTGAAAAACACATAGCAATACAAGGAAAAACAACAGTGAAGCCTAAAAATGCTGCACAAACCAAAGGGCAGAACTGAATATTAACTTCTACCTAATTCAGTTTGGTAAATCCCAGGGATGAAGCAAGTAGGAAACAAAACATGAGAGCAACTTTGGGATTTAATATTTGTTTTCATTTTTTCCTGATCGTATTTATACCAATATCAATGCTTGTAATGCACAGATTACTTTCCACACCTGATCACAGCTATAAATTCTCAGAATATGAATTTAGAAGAGGTAATCACCTGATTTGCCCATATTTTTTATTTAATAACTCAGGCATTTGAGTTGACCTTGCACTTTGTCAGAAGAAAAACCTGCTGCTCTTAAGAATAACAAGCAGCACACACATTCTTCCTTATATAGGTTAGTTCTAATTCATAATCATAATTCATAATCATAATCCTGCTGATCCAAACATGGATATAGCAGGAGGGTGTGAGCTGAGCTTTAATTTAGAGACTGAACAAGACTGTCCCATTCCAGCTATAGCCAGTCCATCTGAACTTCTAGAGAACAAAAACGTAAGAACACTGTCCACAAAATGACATAGGAAAAAAAAAGGGGGGAGGGAGGGAGCAGAGAACTGTATTTTTCTTTTATTTGGAATATCTAAGCCTTGGATTTCTCAGAACATTGCTTGAGATTCCTCAAGGAAACTAGAGAAGAACTCAGAAGTCAGTCTCAAATGATGCTCCCTGGCTAGTTTATACAGCTACTTAGCTGCTGCCAGCATTTAAAGATAGTTAATTATTTATACCAACACAGAAATAATTTGATTCATTAACTGCAGCTGTTTCATACTCCTCCTCCCTAAAAACACTGAGCAGCTGTCCCTCATGAGGAAAAACAAACAAACAAACCAGGAGAAAAGTTTATATGAGATGACTGAAAGTGCTTA
>KZ506881.1:24274-37176 GCA_002844005.1 Limosa lapponica baueri | reverse complement strand
TCCCGGCGCCGCGGCCGCCTCACCTCAGCTCGCTCCCCGCCGGCCCCCCTGGGGGTCTGCAGCAGAGGCCGCTCCAAGGCTCCCAGCCTGCCTTACGCCGCAGCACCGCTCTGACAGGAACGGGGATGGCCACCTTTCAGCCGAGCCCCTTCTCGTCCCTCCGGTGCGGTGGGGGTTGAGGAGCCTGACTCCCTGCTGGAAGAGGCCTTGAGGCCTGCCCCCAGAGGTGCACACCCTGCCTTTGTTCAGCAGGCGAGAGGGGATGTACCCCGTTGCACCGATGGCGCCGAGTCGCATGGCGGCAGAGGGACCGCAATGCTAGGCCGCAGCTGGAGAATGAATCTTTCAGTGCAGCGTCTCCTGGGACTCCCCTGGCTCCCCAGCCATCTGCAGGTCAATGAGAGACAACCGGTAGCATCTGGCAGACATAATCACAGGAGGTGAAGTCACTAACCAACCTGAGGGTGTATGGGGATCAGGCAGGGCAGTTACATTTGGGGCAGCGGGTCAGAGTGCACAAATCTCACTAATTTGTGTGATGCAAATAAGTTAAGATTCAAAACCAGCAGCTGGACAGCAATGCCATACAGCAGGAGCTATTGTCTACATGGAAGGAGGTTTTCTGGAGCTGCACACGCCCATGCCTTGGTTACATGTCTTCCATCAGTGATACAACAGGGACAATGCAACAACAAAACAATACAGCAGGAGCCATTGTCTACATGTAAAGAGGTTTGCTGGAGCTGCACGTGCCCATGCCTTGGTTACACGCCTTCCAGCAGTGACACGACAGCGACACAGTGGTATGCAGTCCACAGGTTTATCCTCGTGTCAGCACGACCGGCTTCCTTGTGCACCATGGCTCAGAGAGCTGTTCTCCAAATGCCCCAAGCTGTCCGCCCTGTGACCTTACGTATTTTATGGTGCTGCTCTTCATGCTGTTTATACAGGCTGGAGAGCAGATCTCCCTGGCCACACAGGGAAGATGCCTTCCTTCTCTCTCTTACAGACACACGTGCAGTCTTTCTCTTGTTAAATTTTCATTGTTCTAGCATGGAAAGGGTTGTGAAAAAAAATAATTATTTCATATATATTAATTGGGCAAACAATATTTTTTAATAAGAAAGTCAGCCCTTAGAGTCAATCTTTTAGATTTTTAGCTCAGCCTTAAGTATGACCTGTACAGAGCAAGAAGAGATTCTTTTTTATTGCAGTAAACAGTGCCCTTTAGCAGGCAAATTACTGGTTAGAAACTTCCTTGATGAAAAAACTCATCTAGTTCCCCTGTATGAGGAACGTCTAGTGTAAGAATGTGGAAAAGTTCAAATGGAGAAAAAAATAGGGTGAGAAGTAATAATAAAATGCTCCGTTCAGGGGCAGTCACAAATAATTATTTTGAATGGGAAAAATGATATCAGGGTAGGCAATGCAACCAAAGGTAGAGAAGCAGTGCTTCCTCTTTTGGTTTATATTCTCCAGCTCCACAATATATTTAACTTGATATTCCTTATGTCCGTTTTAAAAATATTTTTAGAAATGGTAAATGATCCTCTGGGTTTTTCAGTTCAATTAATCTTTTTCTTCATGCACACCAATATGTCCCTGAATCATGAGCACCTCTAGTTCCAGTATTTTGTTCTGTACTCAGTAAAAGGTGTTACGATTGTTTTATCCTTTCACTTTTTTTTTTTAAGTGCCAGGGAAGAGAAAGGGATGATGATGTTCCCATACAGCAACGTGGGTCCGGCAGGAAGGCTAATTAATGCGATGTGGAAAAAGAATACACCAAAGTGGCATAAACTCCACACTGGTAAGGAGAGATGTAAACATATAGAACTTTAGTTATAATCATCACGGCCATAAATCCACCTGCCTCTGGAAGATACTCTTATTGTAATGAAATTCCTCAGTGTATTTTGTTTGACAACAATCAGAGATAACGAGTGATCAGCAAGAAGAAATACGACACCTCACATTTTAAATGTCCAGTTAATGTTATTTACTGTTAAACAATACAGTTCTTCATCCATGTGTTGAAAGGGGGAATGAAAGAGCATCTTTTGCTGTATTAATTCATGACAAGTGTGCAATCCTGGGCATCCCTCATATGAACAGGGAATATTTGGCTTCATATGAAGAAGCCAATTGCAGTTCATCATGGTACTGGGGAGAGACCCAGCAGAGTTGCACCTCGTGACAGCAGCAGACACAGCTTCCCCAGAGCAGTATTTTGGACCGCTGGTGACTGTGGTCTTTGGAGACTGGTGGTAGGGTACAGTCAGAGGATGTTACTACACAGCTAGTTCATTTACAGGAAAACCTATGTGACCAGAACTCCTGTGGCAGTTGGAATGCAACTACTGGCATTTGGGGTGGTGACCACCAATATATCTAAAGACATTTCACAGCAGTTAAATGAGAAACCGGGGACTTACAGCAATGATGAGAATTCGTGGGGTGTATGATGGCGAGAGAGCACCTAATGTAGTGGCTGATGGTCATGTCCATGGGAATGTGAGCTGAAGTGACATCTCCAGAGTCAATGGCAGAGGGTAGCTGCTGGAAAGATGTCTGTAACAAGCTCCAACTGCCAGAAGAAGCGAGTCTGACGCTGAACATCACCTCTTGCACCTGGGGACAGTGGGATGCGTGCAGCTGCTGAGGAAAAGGGCAGCTAATGGTAGCAGTGGCTGAATTGAAATTCTAGGAGTTGGATGGGGGAAAAAACACCAGAGGTGGCACAGGGAAGGCTGGGGTCTCAAAAGGAAGAGGGAAGAGCAGAGGAGGGAAGAGAGACTAGCATGGAAAACGGAGGAGGTGAAAGTGGAATGGAAATTTGAATTGGGGTGTGGCAAACGAAACAAATGATACAAAGAAAGGGAAAGAAAGGGAGCCCTAGAGGAAGAAAAGTTGGAAACATAGCAGTAGCTACAAAGAAAAATGTGGTAGCTGCAGCGAAGGAGGGTAAGGTCACCAAGTACAGAACACGATTCCATAGTGGTGCAGGGAATGGGTAGTAGAAAAGAGCTCAGGAATGAAGGAGGGACTAGAAAAACATGAAAGAACTAAAAAGATGCAGGAAAGATGAGAAGGAAAAAGCAAGATCCATCTATGTGTTTTTTTCTAAATAAAGAGAAGCAGAGAAAGTAGAATAAAGAAAAAAATATGTAAAGCCAACTGAAGAAAGCTAGAAGAAAAGGAAAAGAGAGGGAAGGAGAAAGAAGTAAGGAAATGAAAAAACAGAAACATGAATAAGTAGGAAAAAAAATGAAAGTTTGGTAACTTTTATTTAGATAACGTGTGCTTCATACAATTAGTTTCTCTATTTCCCACAGTCCAAGAAAAAGAGATACAGTGATGTACATAGGAAACAGTGCTTCATTACATTAGTTTGTCTTACATCTCAGGAAAAGGGGTATCTCTTCTGAAAAAGAATCCATCAAAATAATAGGTGTTGTTTTCTTTTTTATTCCAGAAATAAACAGAGAGATTTTAATACATGTAATACCGTTCTGTCCTCTCTCCCCTTTTTTCTCTTTTTCTCAGTTTTGAGTCTATGCCTCAGACATTTCAATTTTGACATTCCACCCCCATATATCAAATTTCAAGTTGGTTTAACTCCTGGATTTAAATGAAATATTTTATAAAATCTCATAGTTTTAGGCTTGTGTGGGATTGGCACTCTTAACTAGTACCTCGACTGTGTACTTAGTGGAACTGGCATAAATCTGCATTATTCCGTTGCCTTTCTCAGCAGTCCAAGTGCGCTGCACAGTCAAGACAAAATATATTTTACCAATAAGGATGCGATCGCTGAGAGCTTAAATCTCTTATCCAGACCCACAAGGTTTGTGAGTGGCAAAGCAAGACCACGATTTGGGCATTGCTTATTATTTCAATGCTCTAATTGTATGAAATCTAAATATAAGAGGAGGAAATGTTTGCATGAGTTTGGATGAAAACAAACTACTTATTTTGTACAGATACAGGCTTTATAAGGTATGGTGTCAGTATCTATGAGATTAAGCTTTACCTATAAAAATTTAAAAAATAGCATTTTGAATTACTTACTAGATTTAACAGGATCTTAATATATACTTTTAAACCAGCTTTATTTTAAATGCATTCATGTTAAAATAGTATATCTTTCTTTTCTTGTTCCATGTATGCATTCAATACCATGTTTCATACTGTAGTCAGTTTACTCTTTTTCCTGCTAAATCGATCATTTTCTACAGGGAAAGACAGTTCTTTGCTCTAATGCAAAATGGTGATTTCTTTTTGTATTTGTGAAAATCCAATGGTAAAATTACAAAAAATTGGAGAATTTTTTTGTGTAGGACTTCCATGGGGAAGATTCAAGTTACCATGTGGGGATTCAGATTACCAGGCTGACGTCTAAACGCTTCAGTTTTTTTAAGATACGTTCAATATACCCACTTAAATTTATGGGATAAGCCAACAGTGCCCTTCTGACCTGCCCCGTCTTTGCTGTTTGTACCTCATCAATCTACAGGGCCTGCTTATAAAAGGAGAGGCTAGAAGTCTTTGGGACATTTTTGATGCAACACAGTGAGGAGGGAACATACATTTACTTATTTTTATAAACTGAAATATCTTGGACATGCATAACATCTTTTATTAGAATGAACCCAAACTGTGATCCCAGAGATTTTTCACGCTCACGTCACTACGCTGCAGTGTCTACTTCACAAGCTGTGAAAATGAGACTAAGAACCCACAGTCAGTACTAGACGTAAGACCAAGAACACAACCCCAAATCCTGTCTGCTGCTGTGATTCATTTCATCGCTGAAGCCTGAGGGGGATGGAGCAGTTTCAGAAGTTCACATGCCGTTTAAATGGGGGCTTTCTGAATCACAAATGGCAAGATGAAGTTATCCAGGCTAACTAGGTGGTGATTAATTCACAGATGTAGAAGGTAGAGATAAGAGATCCTTTCATGAAGACAGGTAAATGGATAATGTATGGAATACAAAAAAGATTGACGAAGCTGAAGTTTGCAGTTTGGTCACAAAAATGGAAGGATGAAGTCTTACAAGCCAGACCTAGATTCTAAAAAAGGTGTTTAGGTATCTATCTCCCATTCAAATGGATTCAGACCTAAGTTTAGAAATAATTAGGGCATAAAGAGAGATAGTTGTCTATCTAGGACAGTGGGGAGCACTGAACATAGCCTAAAATACCAAGTTCCTTTAGGAAAAATCTCTGACTGTGGTTTTTTTTGCTGCATAGGCTGCTTTTTCTTGGGCAGTGTTGTGCTGAAGTGAGCTGCAAGCCTCTGTGCATCC
This sequence comes from Limosa lapponica baueri, assembly GCA_002844005.1. NCBI lineage: Eukaryota > Metazoa > Chordata > Aves > Charadriiformes > Scolopacidae > Limosa > Limosa lapponica. Next base: position 31,865 of record KZ506881.1, on the reverse strand, counting down.
TTCTTACAGGTGCACTGATGTGAGGGGATGGGATGACAGTAGGATTTCACGAGGCTTTTTCAGGCATGAAGTAAGCAAAAGGCGGAGTGAAGAGCATGCTGAAAGATGAATAGGAGGTAATAAATGGAGAAGGGAGGCAAAAAATTGTCTTTGAGGGATGGATGAAATGCTGCAGAGGATTAGTCTGCAAATAAAGATTTTGTAGGGTTTCAGGTTTATGCATTAACTGGGAGAATAAGAATCTGTGTATTTAGGTTCATGCCCAACTTTCCAAGAGGTTCAAGAGTTGCAATGATAACCAATGATCTAAATCCACTTCTAGGCTGAAAAGAGTCCAAGTTACAACTAGATTATCACAACTGACCTACTTGGTACACTTGACAGTAGCCTTAGCGGAGAGACTAAGGAGTACAGCCTGATACATCGCTCTGTGGACAGTCTTTTCAGAACAAAATCATATGTTTTGGAGAGCACAAGTGGTATTCACTGCATACTTCAGCCCCCTGGATGTTGCAGCTTAGCAAATTTCACCATTCCCTGTACAGAAATCTATCTTTGCTGATTGGGTTTGGCTAAAATTCCAGAAGGCTCCATAGCAGTGTTTCTTTAAGAGCTCCTCCTTCTCTCTCTGTACTTCTTTCTCTCTCTACAAATTATTGAACACATTCTGGCTGTCAGTGTTGAGCACTATTTCATTGGCACTGAGGCTTGAATGGGCTTGAACCAAGACCCTGCTACCCTGTTCTCGCTAGTGCAAATCAAATCATGGGACAACACACCTCACTGGGCTGAGAACGTTGAGGAAAGAGCCCCTTTATTAGATGTTTTAGTTGAGAGACTTCATTTGCATTAATTCTCTACAGTGGTCTCTGTTCTTGAGCCAAAGAAATGAATCTCCCTCTCCTCACCTGTTTTACAAATGACTAGTAGATTCTGCTGCTTCCTCTTCAGCCAGGTACCATATCGTTTTACCTGGCCCCGGCAGCATGCTGTTCCTTCCCTGCATAACATCTGCTGCAGTTTTCAGAGCTTGAATTATTCTTGGACTTGTTTTAAAAAGCACGTTTCAGAAATGTCTTTGAGGATGTGATCTATCACTCATTGTTTTATCTACTCGGGTGTTCTTCCTTTATGTTTGTTATTTTACTTTTTAAAATAAGACTAAACAGGCTTTGAAGTTTAAAGTTTATAGGTTTTAATTGATGTTTAGGTAAAAGATACCAAGAATAGTAAGGTAATTTGTAGCAATTGGATTTTAGTGCAGTTTCAGAATGTAATTTATTTTAGTGTGACAGTAAACTGGCATTTAATCTCTTTCACTTTTTAGAAGCTAAACTGTAAATCAATCTTCACATAAGACAGCAGTGTCTCTCTGGCTGGTCAGTTCTAACTCGTGCTTCTCCTTACTGTTGTACTATTTCTGTAACACTTCCCACCTGAAAACTCTGATATTTACTGTTCCAAAGCCTTTGTGTTATTTGTACGTCATACCTCATTCCCCCATTACGTGATGCATGACAAGGGTTTTATTAGTTAGTGCACTTTTAGACCACATTTTGTACTGTAAATTAACCCTAATAATAACACTTGAGATTTGGCATTTCAATTTGCTCACTTAATTCATATTAACATGCTCAATTTTTTTCCAGGGAGCCTCACATCTTCGTCTTGGACTCTGCATTTTGCTCAGCAGCATCCTCAACATTTGCTCTGCCCATGACATCACCTGTGACAAACTCCTAGAGGCTGTCTGGGATGTACAGTCGTTAGTAAGACATTGTGAAGGTAAAAGGTTTGTGAAAGTATAACTCAGAGCATAAACTGGTCTGAAGAATCTTAATTGTTGTTGAAGAAGCAGAAAGAAGTAGAGTTGAGGGTGAGGTTGTGAGTTAGAAAAAACCCTGTAACTTCGTTTAAACTGAAAGAAATCTGATATTTGCATCTGCAAGAGAACTGGAAGCCCAAAGCGACACAGTACTGAATAACCTTTCCAATAACTATCTTGAGCTGTAATGGGATGATAATAACACACTCTGGTCTTCACAGGGCAAGAGTTGGTGATTCAGTCAGCGTGTGTTGCAGGTGGCTCGCTGCTCCACCCAGGTATAAAAGGGGATGGTGTGGCTCTTGCAGGAGAGGTGATCCTTCTTAATTAAAAAGTTTGAATTTAGAACACCTAAAAGCAGTCAAACTGCAAGAGTTTTCTGTGCATCTCTTTTAATGACAGGAAAGCTTTAGGAAGGGGGCAACTTGGCCTGCACAGACTTTTTTTTTTTCTCTTTGAGTCAGTGGAAATGATGGTACCAGAACAGGGGTAAGAGCTAGTGTGTCGTAGGATCATACCGACACACGCATCCGCACTCAACTTCACACAGCTTTTGAAGTCACAAGGATGTTACGTTTGATGGGTTCCTGCTGGGGATGAGGGTGTAGAGGGATGGCTTCAGGCTGCCAAGTCATACAACTCTACTTGGATGGCTTCATGTCAAGGAACAGTAATGAGTGAGTGAACTCACTGGGCCACTACATTGTACAGAGCAGCAAAACTAGCTCCCTGTTTTGCTCCGCTGAAAATAATTAAGAGGAACAAGTTTTATAGTTTCATAAAAACAATCTGACTTTCTGACACAAGAACATACAATTTGTCTCTTACTTCCCTAACTAATCATCTTTCCTAAACAAGATGCTATATTTGTTGCCTGCCGTTTTGTCTGGTCGTTAATAAATGGTTAGTTTACACAGATGGATGGGTTTACTGTCCTAGCTAGAAAATTAAGTAATAGTGACGGCAATGTTGTTATACTTCTGCAGTAATGGACGAGTATTGCGAGTAACCCCACACAGACAAGACTGAGAAGAAGGAACAACTTGGCATAAAAAACTTGGCCCTCCATCTGGGTGTGTCATTTCCTTTGGATTGGAAGTTTTCCCCATCTTGTATTTTGAGAGATAAAATATTCATCTGACTTTCTTCAGAACATGTATTAGTTTCTTCTGGCAACTGTGGGAACACATCCCATATTTAATTGAGTTATTGGATTTGTTTGGAGATTCAAAAATGAGCAAAAACTCATTAAAGGAATAGGGGCAAGTCCTTGAACTCTGTCTCCAATAGTGAGAATTTATTTTAGGTAGTGTAAGAAAGTAACCTATAGTCTGGAATCATATCCCAACTATTTTAGACTGCTGGAGAATTCAGAAAAAACCCTTGTGTAATAGCCTTTTGTGCTGTGTTTTCATTAAGTCTGAGGCAGCTCAATAAAGAAGCTACAGCATGATTTATTTAAATCAGTGATTACAGAGAAGTCATTAAAAGAAAAACTTGGCAAAATCTTGCTTACATACTTCTTGCATTCCAAATCCATAAAATGTTTAGATACAATCTCATTTCATTATAACCAAAACAAACCTCCTTTACTAGATTTCTTTCATTTTTTTCTTTAAATGATGATGTTTCCATACTTCTGTCTCCACTGGCTTTCTAGTTCAGCGTCCTTCGTGTCTGTTTTCTTTATAATGTCACTAAGAGTAGGCAGGTTGCTCTGAGGAATCCTATCGTCCCATAAGGCTTGGTGAGAGCATTTGGCAGACTATAGACTAGAGATGAAGCAGGGAAAATAATTTAGCCATTTCTGTCATCTGAAGATGACTTTCAGAAATGCTTGCATGGGATTATTCTCCCAGTTCAAATCTACAAGAATCTGCATTTTATCCTACGTGTTGTACGTATGCTGGAAGTTTTACCAACTTTTCAGCCTGTTAGTTTAATTTGATAATTCTTACTGTTGAGCTAAAATGTGTATATTCAGGCAGACACCCAATCCTTTTTTAAAATAACTTCTCTGTTTTAAAAGAGGGGTGCCATGGGGCTATCAAATGATTTAGATATGGGCATAGCCACAACGAATGTGTCCTGTTCTGTTCCTGTAACTTACGGTCTCGAGGCATTGGGATAAAACAAATGCCTATCAAATTCCAAAGGACAAATGTTCTCATCTACAGCAACTGCTGTTTCACAACTGATGTGGCATTAACTGTACCTGCTCTTAGCACTGACCAAGAACAAACAAGATGAAGATTTATCTTCAGTTCTTGAATTTATTTTTATTTATGTATTTTTGAAGGTGAGCGAGCGGAGGGGAGCATATAAAGAAAGAAGATCACACTGATTGCCATAATTAGTCAATTGTTAAACCTGTGGCCAGTAAAAACTCTTTTTGATGGGACAAAAAGGCAATGATCTAAGAATGCTGTATCATGGTATTGACTGGAAAAAATCAAGCAGCCTTCAGTTCTTTAAGGAGTTCCAGCTTTAAGAGCACACACTGCTCTGCTCTTGGTGCACAGAACAGAGGGCGTAGTAGCATCACACCATCGAGGTTCCCATCTCCTCCGGCTCTTGGCTTCATCTCACATACAGGAGATTGTTAGAGAGATGAGGAGGCAGTGCACAGCAGCGCATACGGCATCATCAGTGACAAGAAAACAGTATCACAACATAGACAAGGAATTCTTCTGTGGCCTTTACATCTCTAGTTAAGTCATCCTAACTATAGCTCTGACGAGTGACCTGAGTGACCATTACCATATGTCATGGATGAAGCTGGGCAGAGCTGCAGGCAGAACCAAAGCTGCCTTCTGACCGTAGCAGGCTACCAAGTTTGTGTCTGGAGGCAACCGACTGATTTGTCTGTTGTTTTTTAAATCGCTGGGAGGCAGAGAATTGGAATCTAGAATAGGACCAGTGATCTGCACTGCTCAAAAAGTAAACAGTGAGGGTCGGTGGGGAGAATGTTAGATATTGAATGATGCTGGAAAGGTCTGAGAAGAACTAGAACAGCTCGGAATCAAGAGAGTGTGAAACAGTCCAGAACTGGAATATCTGTTGTATTAATATACCATTTAGGTTGTCTGAGGGTATATCGTTGATAAACCATCCCTGGCAGGGTAATGCTTTGCTCACAAAGGATCCCAGAAGAATTGAAGCAAAACCTGCCAATGTCCCCTCTCACTAAAAAGAAGTATTTCAAACATATAAGAAAGCCTGACTGTAAAATGCGCAAATTGGATTTCCAGTAATGAGAGTCATCAGTAGGCACATTTTCTTGACATATTCTGTCAGAGTATCACTTGGAAATAGTGATTCAAGTTTCCAAAAGCTACTTCAATTTGCTTAGAGAGGAAAGCATTTTCATTTTGCCCAGTCAGGTCTAATAATTCGCTAAATTCAAAACATGAAAATATTGAAGCTAGCTGTAGTGACCAGAAGGACCACTAATGTTAGTAACCTGCTTGTCATAACCTTCCACAGACATAATTCTGGGCATTTTCTAGTAATCTCCATTCAGAAGATTTGCTTAAAAAATTTCTCTAGCTACTGGGATGTGTAGTTGGAAACTTCCATCTCCTTTTTCTTAGTAAAGCTCCCTAGAAAAGCTTTTCTTAGTAAAGCTACCCTTACAGATGAACCTGGATATTGAGACCTATCTTGGCAGGCAGCAACAAGCACGATGGGTGAGATTATGAGCAGTTGGGAAGGAAAACCAGTATTCCATATCTCTTTTATACTGGAAAGCCTTGAAGGCCCTTCAAGACCTTCAAGTTTACCAACTGGGAGCTTCTGCGTAGGACTGCGTCATCTTCAACCACGGCTCTGTGCCTGCATCTCCTCCTCTTGTGCTCCTCAAAAAACCCCTGGAAATGGGGTACAAGGCAGAAGGGTGGGGTGGGATACTGGCTACGAGGACAGTAAAGAATCCATACTGCTGTCACCTCTGTCAGACCTTCCTGTAAGGAATTCTAGGCTAACTACGTTCTTAGAAAACAAACAGGAAGAGAATTGCATTAACACTTATCTTGAGACACAGTCTGTGCCATGAGCTACATAGGCTTGTTCTAGGGGGGAAAAAAAGTATTTTAAATAATAATATATTAAAAGGTGCAGGTTAAATGAACTGACAGCCCTTCATTTTTTCCTGCATAGCTCCTGCTCACTTCTACTCTTGGACCGTAGGGAGAATCCACATGTACCTGTATGTTCAAGATCTTTTGATGTCATTAGTGGTGGGTGAAATACGTAACATTCAGAGTATATTAAGCCTGACTATTTCTACACCAACAATTACCAGTAATCCATTACTAGAATTCTTATGCAAGTTGCTCTTTTGTACCACGTAAAACAGGCGGCGGCGAGCAGTACAGAGGAGCTGGAATCCCAGTCCTGAAGAATCCAGTCCAGAAAGTTATTTCCGATGTCAAACAAGAGGCAGAGAGTATGAAAAGATAAATTATTCAGTAATGAATCCTACACACTTGTAATGCACAAGTTGTAATGAAGCTCTTGTAATTTTGTAAAGTTGTTTACCTAATATGGTAGATACGCCATATGGTACACTAAAGAGAGTGTTAGAACGAGGACGTGAAGACTTCTAGGTTTTTATTTCTAGTTTTGTATGCAACTGTAAACTACATTCAAGCTGTCCTGGAACGTGAGCAGTAGAATACAGGCGGCTCTGACCCTTCACTGAGTGCTGCTGCCGTTTGGTAATGTCAGCCATCCCTCGTGTCACCTCCCTTCCTTGTCCCCTGGCCCAGTGCTGGGCTGCACTCCCAGTTAGATGCCATGGGAGACAGAGCTGCAGCCACTCTGCACCTTTGGGCTGGTTTAACCTAAGTCAAGCTTTTTTACCCTTAATTTGAGCAGCAAATGCAGATCAACCCTTCCACTGGTGAGGGAATGTGACCAGACTCCTGTTCTGGCTAGTTCTTTGGTGTGTTGCTTATAGAATTCCACCACAGCTAAAACTAGCAACGTGCTCAACCGTGGCAGCAGCAAATGGGTCAGGCCCTTCCCTGCCTGAAGAAGCGTTCCTGCCATGTAAGAAATGGGCAACATGACCCACAACGATGGGTGTAAAGTCACAGCTACTTCACAGCATTGTAATTTGGCAAAAAATTGATGAAGTTAAAAGTCATAGAGAAGGAAAGGGCGTTTTCTTTCTCTCCCTTGAGTTTCAACTGATGACTGAGAAAAGCTCAGAGTACAAAACAGTTGAGAACAAGAGATTAATGTAACACTCCTCAGAGGAGCTGGGCAGTCCCTCCTCGGGATGCCACCCAGGGAAGTGAGTGAAGCCTCAGGAAAGGCTCAGTGGGGTAATTTTTACTCAGCAGCCGAACTCTACCGCAGGTTAGAGGACACGAGGAACTGGAACAGTAACATCCCTTACCATAAGCTGTGAATTTCTAAGACTTCATTTAGCGATATTTATTCACCCTATTATTCGAGGCCTGTATGTTAAGAACAAATCCCTTTTGGTTTTTATGTTCCCCTGCGAGCTTTTGGCAAACAGCTTCTCCCTTGTAGACAGGTTGGTGTATTTGGGGACAGGGTAAGGAGGGGAGAGCACTTCAGCACTGCTCCCACCGCTCACGGGGCCAACTGGCAAGCAGAGCCATTTAATTCACGATACAGTATGACAAGTGAAGCGATCGCCACAAATACGTGACGCAGGAAGCGCTGACACCCATGTTTGGGCAACCCTAAGCAGAGAATACTTTGTCTCTGACCTATTTAAAGCAATCCCTTCTC
>KZ506881.1:12349-22923 GCA_002844005.1 Limosa lapponica baueri | reverse complement strand
AGGAACCCTCCAAAAAAAAGATGGCGGCGGGCTCGGATCTGCTGGATGAGGTTTTCCTGAACACGGAGGTGGATGAGAAGGTGGTGAGCGACCTGGTGGGCTCCCTGGAGTCCCAGCTGGCGGCCTCCGGCCACCACCACCAGCACCACAAGGCGCAGGAGCCCCTGAGGGCCGCTGGGGGGCTGCTGGGGAACCATGTTGTGAGCAGCAGCAGTAGCAGCAGCAGCCCTAGCCCTAGCCCTGGAGGAGTAGTAGTAGGAGGCAATGCTAATGCCCAAACAGAGAGCAGCAGCAGCAGCAAGATGGGACTGAGTGCCCCAGAGATCACAAAAGCAGGTAACATGGGCAGGGGTGGGGGGCTCTGAGGGAGAGGGGCCCTCCCCTCCCCCCACTCCCCAGCTCCGGCTGCTCCTTCCCTCACTGCTTTCCCCCCTTTTCCCTCTCTCCTCCTTCTCGTTGTGGCAGGAGCGGGAGTGCAAAGGGTGGTATCGATCATCTGGGGGAGAGCCTCCCCTCATCATGCCCCCCTCGGTGTGTATCCGCGCCTCTGCTCCCTCCCCTTTATTTTCCCTCCTCGCCTCTGCTTACGAGAGGGTGTTTTATCATGTGTGGGGGCAGCCTCCCCGCAGCACCAGCCGGCAGAGCCCGTCCCCGACTCTGCCGGTCCCCCTCGGCTTTTCCTGCCCTCCTTGCTGGAGTGTGAGGGGGCTCTCTTCGTCTCGGGGGGCCGAGGGAGGCAGAGCCCACCCCCTCGGTAACGGCCGTGCCTCCCGTGCCGTCCCCGGCTGCTCCCCTTCCCTTCCCGGGGGTGGAGGTTATGGGGGGGATTCCCTCTCGATAATGCCGCCTTAGCTGTCTGTGTAAATGCTCCTTCCCCTCCCCCTTCTCTGTTGCTGAAGTGCAGGGGGGTGTTATTAATCATGACACCTATTTCCTGTAGAGGAGGAAGCGAGGGGGGATTTCAAGGGGAGGAAGTCCCTCAAAATGCTTCCCCCCCAGTATCTGCCTGCCTGAATCTTCTTCTCCCCCCGCTTTCTCCCTTGTTCCAGGGGCTTGGAGGGGGGCATCCAGCACCTCTCATTCCTCCTCTGCCCTCAAGGGGGGGTTGTCACAACACCGGGTCCCAGGAAGGGGGGGAATTCAGGCCACAGCACCCCACCTTGTACGATGTCTTCTCCCTCCCACCCACCCACCCCCCGTAGCTCCCTGGGAATATTTCCCCTCTTCCCGTTGGGGAGATCGTAGGGGAATAGTGCGAAGGCTGGGACTGAGGGCTCACTACATGAGGATGGAGGGAAGCTGTTTTTCAGGGAAATTAAAAAAAATGTCTCCCCAGAATCTCTCTGCAATTCCTCCCCTCCCCCTATTCTTGTTGCTGAAGTGTAAGAAGATATTGCAGACCTTCTGTCATGATTAATGAAGCTCTTCTAGGAGGATCTCCTTAACCCTTATAACATGCATCTCCGTATCTGTCTGTCGCTATTCTTTTCCCATTTCTGTCTCCTTAGGGCCAGGACCTGGACTGTGTGTGATTGTACTTGTGATAACACCAGGCCTCATCGAGGGGCATGAGGATTATTCAGGACAAGAAGCTACCTCATCTTGTCCCTTCTCAAAACCAGCTTTGCTTTTTATTTATTTATTTTTAACTATCTCTGGCTGAGGGAACTTCACATGCGAAGAACAAATTCTGTAATAAAGTGGAGGAGTCTTCTGGTAGTCTACTCCAGGCCTTGCAGTACTTCTTATCTCGCCAGGCTGACGTTTTTCTTTCACTTTTTCATATTTTGCTGCTGTTGAGCCTGCTGATCTAACTGACTTACTCAGTAGGAGGTGAAAGGATTAGAGGGTAACGTGTGTGGGGCATAGGGAATATGTCTTATTAACGTGTCTTCCATTGCCATTTTTCCCTCCTTGCAGTTGCAGTCCTGTTGGTAAATGTGATGGCAGGCTCTAGAATGGGGAAGTGGTCTAAGGTGGTCTTCCTCCTCCCTTCCCTTGGTTCATATCAAATCTGTTTTCTTTGTTTTGTCTTACTGTACTGTTGAAATTAGGGGTGTTACAATTAATATTGGATCTGACACTCTTGGGTGGGAAATTGGAGGCTTAAAGATACTGTCTTCACCTTACACCTTCAGTTTGTGCTCTGTCCTGTTTTCTTGGCTCCAGGCAGGCAGCCTGGGAGATGGAGAAGACTTGGTGATGAGGAAGGACGTTCTGTCTTTACTGGACTTGTCTTCTTGCTCATTCTCTCTGTTTAACCTTGTTGTTGTTTTGCAGGAGCAGGAGGAGTGCAAGGGGGCGTTATTAATCATAACACCAGGTCCCAGACTTCAGCTCTGGATGGAGCCACCACAACGAGCACCAGCACCACCACTGCAGCAGCAGGAGGATCTGAAGTCACTGCTGCTCCAGGGACCCTCGGTCAGGGCAAATCGGTGGTTATCAGCACCATGGCGACTGCCTTGTCCACCAGGAATGGCAAGATTGGGACCACAACAGTGCAAACTTTGAATGGGAGTAACGTGGTGATGAACTCTCACCACACAGGAGGTGCTGCTTTTGCTGGGACTCCCGTGACTGCTAACCCCGCTTCTGCGCCTGCTGTTGCCCCTCTCGTTAACAATGGACCTGGATCTGTGGGGAAAGGAAATACTGTTAACGCTGTTTTGCCGTCGGCTTCCAACACTGTCATCCAGACTTCTTTCCTTAATACTGCTGTGTCCTCCGCATCTTCCTCCTCGCCCACAGTTATCTCCTCGCAGCCACCACCGAGCATTGGAACTGGGGCGCCTACGGTGACGCTGGTGAGGCCACCCATTCACACAGCAGGACCCACGGTAGCTGCAGCTGGTGCAGCCACTCAAAACGGGAGCAATACTGTGATCAATTCGACCATCAGTGTGGGGAGTTTTCCTGCTGTTGCTACAGCCACTGTGGGATCTGGAGTTTCCCTCCAGACGTCGCTTGTGAACAGCCAGTCTGGTTCCACTGTGCCAGCAGCTCCTGCCACACAGGTCATCAAATCCGAGTCTCCTAAAACTATCGTCCAGGCAGTATCCCAGCAGCAGACGCTGGCTACTGCCGGCCAGCCCAGTACTACAGGGGGTAACATGATTATTGGGCAAACTATGCAAGCTGGGCTCTCCAATGTTGCTCCCAATCCTGGTGGGATACCTCCTGCAGCTCCTGGTACCCCCACGGGAATGGCTAAAGGCACTGCCAACACGGTGGCACAAAGTCTGCCGAGGACTCCAACAGCAACCACGAGTGGAATCAGAGCAACTTTGACTCCTACAGTTTTAGCACCTCGTTTGCCTCAGCCACCTCAGAATCCAACTAACATTCAGAATTTTCAGTTACCACCAGGTGAGTAAGAGGATTGAGGGGTTTTGTTTTGGAAGTGCATTTCTTGCAGGAAGGAAGGTATCCAAATAAGATTTCTTGCTGTTTTAATTGTGAATTGTGGAAAAGGCGTTACATTTAACAATGAGAATTGTCTGGTTTTGAGTAGTAGAATAGTAGCATTCCACTACTCAGCGTATGATCTCGGGTGACCAAAAAGTCTTTTCAGCAGTAATAATTTGAAAATAATTCTGCATCGTATCTTTGTTACAGTGTGAGCGTAGATGAAGCTGCAAACTGCCAAAGCGTAACAATGGAATATTATCGAGTGAAATGTTGCTATTTCATTTTCACGCAAGGTATTTTGACTTTTAAGGGGGGTTTGTCAGTAGTTCGTATAACCTTCATGTGCTGTTCAGTTCCCTCTCTGTCCCTGCATGCCCCCAGTACCACAGAGCTCTCGTGAATAGAGAAGCAGCAGATACAACACAAGAAAACTACCTTCTTTGGCTTTAAATACCTTCAAAGTCTGACTTGTAAGCTTCCAATCTGTGAGTTTCTGATGATCTCTTTAGTCGCTGGAGTCTGATACAAAAGGCAGCCTTCCTATGTCCTTACCTCACCCTGTTGTGTCTGGGGTTGCAGCTTTTGTAGTAGCTCGTCTCATGCTTAGTGCTGAGCATCTCTGGACGAGGAATCTAGTCCTGAACTCAGTGGGTGAGTGAAAAGCAGGATGAGAAGCATTTCTTTCCTGAGAACGGTTCTGTCCCTCCTTAAATATCCTAGATTTGGAGATTTAAGATTATATATTTGCTGCTGTTTTGAACCAGGCTTGTAATTGTATGCAGTTTCATTTTTAACTGAAAAATACTTGTGTGAACCTACACATAGTTTCCTGTCTTTTTAATAATATATAGTAATAGCTGTGTTCTTACTATTCACCTTTTTCAGGGCAATATACAAAGAACAGCTAATTAAATTTTACTAGTAGTACCGGATGAAATCCGCGGTGGTTGTGTATCGTCTATTTCAATTGGTCTTTGTCAAAATACATCTATTGAAACTCCTGCCCAACCCTAGAGCAATGCACCTGTCACAGAAGGTAGATCAGAAACCAGACTCCGTTACTACGCACCACCTTTTTGTGTAATATTCTATTTATGGTACATGATGCCATGTAGTTTGATGAAGTCTGTCAGACACTCTATGTATCTTAAGTTCTAACTGGCGTAAATATTCCTCGTTTTGTTTTTTTGTGCAGAAGATTATTTCCTATATGAGTAATTTGAATGACACACATTGCTAATTTAAAAAATAGCAGTAAAACGCAGATCTTGAAATCCCAGTGCTTAATTTGAAGCTTGTAAATTGATAGGCTGGAAAAGCCTTATTTATTTATTTATTCATTGCCACAGTGTATCAAAGGAATTTTCAGGCTTACAGTCTATTGCCATGTATACCTACATTTTCACTAATACTGCATTATAAACCTGATTATGGGAAAAATACTACTGTTGAGTCCAGTGGGACCTTTTTTCCAGGTAGCTGATGTTTTCGAACTGCCATAGCATACTGAAATGTGTTGCTCTTAAAAGCGGCGTTGCCAGTCCTTAAGCGTAATTGGACCATAAATTGCTCCTTTGGAGGTCTCCATAGATCAAAGTAGAACAATATAGGTTCTAAACACTTGAGGTTTTTTATTAAGCACTTTTCTTGTCTGTCCTACACTTTTAAAAATATTTATAACTTCAGAAGAATGGCCTGACTCTTAAGTAAGTCTACAGGGCGGAATACATAGAAATTGGAAATCGGGCTCTTGCGTGATGAGACAGACTTAATATTGGAAAGGATTTTTTTTTTTTAGTGGAACAGATTTCTTTCGAAATTGCTTTGGTTTGCGTCTTTATACCTTGTGAAAGTAGCCAACTTTGAGAATGTTTTGCATAAAGCATTTCTTACAGAAGACTTAAGAGCTGATGGATGTTGAGCTCTCACAAACATCTCCCGGGTGCAAGGGCTGAGCACCTCAGAGGGTCGAGCCACATGCAACTGCTTTAGTCTTTAGCAGAAGATGTACACGTTTATAGTGAAAGCACAGTAGATGACTGCTTTTGAAATTATATTTCAAATTAGAGTCACAGGCCAGATTTTTGAAGGCAGTGGTGGTCCGGAGCTGCACCTGCAGTGCTTGTGTGCTGCGCTTCTACTCTGTGCATCAAATTTGCATGCACAAGTTTATGTCTCTAAAAGTTAGTAGTGTATTCTAATAAGGGGTTGTAAGACTTAGTGCATGAAATAGCTTGAGATCATACACTGCACGTGTTGCTTTTTACACCAAGATTTACAAACACTTAGAACATTCTTGTGGAAGGTTTGACCAATAAGCAGCATGTGTTTTTATAGTTATTTTCTTACCCTGAATTACTGTTTCTAGCTCTCCAAAATCCATTTACAGTTTCATATGTCTGGAAAGCAGAATATAAAATGTCAGTAACTGTTATTAACCTGCAACTTGAAAATTAGAAACCTTGAAAGGTTTCACGTGTTGTCTTATAGAGAGCATGTGGAAAGTAGCTTGATCCACGCTCTTTAAAATATATGACTTTTAGAATAATGCTTTGTATTGCATCAAGGTGATTGTGCAGCAAACATTAGAGGTGCTGAAGAGCTAATGGGCAGTAGTTATTGTGACCTCACTGTATTCTGGATTCTTGCTTCTCAAAGAAACTGGACTAAGCAGAGCATCTGTGCATTTCTGATGGTTTTCCGCTTCTGACATCATTGAGGACGAGGACTATCGCGCTTAGTCTTTTCTTCAGGAGCCCATGTTTGGAACTTTGTGGTCCAGTTGGACAGATCTGGGTAATGAAGGTCCAAAAATAACCTTATTTATAGCTTCTTAGAAAAGACATGAAAATATTGTCAGATAATTTGCTAGGGGACAGGAACACACTTACACAATGCTACTTTAAGATGCAACATCTTTTGAAACTGTGACTGAAAATAAATTGTACGAAGTTGTTTTGGAGTACTTCATACTTCAATATGAAATGTGTTGCATACAATAATGTGGTAAGAGGTGGGAGAATTGCTGAGTTTGGAGCATTAAGTCAGTGTTCTGCTGTTACAGATGCTCAGAACCGTCTGCAGAAAACTGTAGCTGAGATTATGCCCTCAGATTAACCTTTTGCAATGGAAGAGTGTGTAAAGTGTTTAGAGGTTATCGCTGACACATGGTAGAATCATCTTGTAAAATGACAGAACTTTTGCACTTTAAAATCGCTTTTCAAAATACTGTCTTCTCCAGCAATGCTATAATACAATTTCAAAACCATCTCTGAGCTATGCTTGCTTTCCCAGTACCATCAACTGGAGGGATCAAAGATTTTGTTTGTGTTCTTGCGGATGCTTGATGTTGTTACTCTCTTCTGCTTTATTTTTATGTACAAGCATCTCATAACAAGCTTTTAAGGTGCCTGCTTAAACAAAGGAGCAGATTGGAGAGGGTGCTGAAGGTACACAGTAACAACAGTATAGAGCTGGTAGGTCTGGACAGTTTTCCCTCCTAGTTTAGGTGAAACTGAAATCTAGAAATCTTCACTTCCCCCTCTCCCCCTCCTTTCTTTCCTTTCACCTTCTGAGTGGATGTTAGTACTTAGGATCAACCTAGCAAATTCTCCTAAAGACTAGCTTTTTTATTTTTTTTTTTTAATCCCCCTGAATAAAGAAGATTCTGTGACACACAGTCCTGTTTGAAGATAGCAGATAGGAGAGGTTGTCTTTATGTAATTTTGTTACTCCTGCCATCATGGCCAGTGTTCTCCTTAGCAGTCAGTAAAGCAGTTGTGCAGCTGTAGGAAAATTGCTATCACGGATTTGTTTTGCTTTGTATCGAATAATAATAAAACTTCTTTATTACTTTCACGAAACTCGGTCGGATCTGCCAGTAGCTGGTGACAGGGGATGAGACTGGACTTCTTCATCGCTTGCTTTCTGGTGGCATCTCATGTGCCAGTTCTGTGGTGACTACAAGGTGGGCCATTTCCCAGCTGTGAAACCGGAGGGGCTTCTTTAAAAATTGAATGTTTGAGAGTTCTGAGCAGTACTAATGCAAGTGACCTCTATGGATGGTTTAAACTTACTGTTGGCGCTTTCTAGAAGTAAAGGATACCTGGAAGAATGTCGGTGCTGGAGGATTGACTACATCTATTTGCACGTCCAAGGTTTTCTTCATGGCCTTTAGAGCCTGGAAACTCCACTTGGTGTTAAAGAGAAGCTTAAGTTTTGTAGAAACTGATGATTTTTAGCTGGTGTTAGCTACCCAAGAAGGATTCTGACTTAGGCCTTGATTATAGTGGTTTTAGGATGGGAAAGCTCCTTGATCGCATACTTAAAGCATGGGCTCAGGTCCTTTTGACTCGAACAGTCATACCTTTTGGAGCTGGAGTCACTGAAAAATAACTGCCTTAGTTCCATTTCCTTCAGTAAGGGGTTGGAGTGTAAGGCAAAGGTTCAAGCAAAAGAAAGGGATAGAAAAAGGAGAAAAGGCGTCAGGCTGGGAGGAATCAGACAATCTTTTCACTGTGAAACAATTTGTGGTATTTGTTCGTACTGAATGTGGCAGGCTTTGGGTTACTTTGTGCTTGAAACATACCCAAGAAGTGCCTAAAGTAAGCGGGAATATAAATAGATGAGGAAATCTACAGATTTCCATAATGCAAGAAACATGGAAAGGAACAGAAGAAATACTATGAAGTAGTGGAATGTAGTTGTTTCTATTTCTCACTGACTAGCAAGCGAGTTCAAACATATCCTCATGATGGTTTCCCTGTATGTTGCGTGTGCTGCCAATATTATGCCTGTTAACTGTGTTGGCATGGCTGCATTTGGTTAAAAATAATGTCTGTAACGCACAATGATAATAAGAGGCTCCTTGTAGCATGTTTTCGCTTTCAAAGCATTTTACAAAACTTAATCCTCGCAACATGCCTGTGTGGTTGGTAAATAAAGTAGTATGAACCCTGCTTTGGAGCTGGGGGAAAGAGCAAGTCAGAGAAGTTCTGACTTGCCCAAGGCCATGAGGGAATCGATATTTTGCCAAGATTAGAGCTTGGGAGTCCTATACTTGGCACCTAAAGTGGTATCTCTCTTTCTGAAAGATAACTGTGGATCTCTTCTGCAGAGCTCTTCTGGGTGAGGGGTGGATTTTATGTTCAAGTCATGCATCAGCAAAAGGAACATTCTGCTTTATTTGAAATCTGCTACATCAGATCTGCCATATGTCGCCAGACTGAAAGTTGTGTTTGTTCTTACTGCAACTTTCATAACAGAGGAATCCTGCGTGCTTAGCTTTGTACCCCAAAGAACTTGGGACTCGGAGAGCTGTGCGATAGGACTTCTTTGTTGTTTTTGTTAAACTGAGCGTCATGAGGCAAACCAATGCCTTGTTTTGCACATCTGATAAGGGTGTCTCTTTAAGTGATGGGATCTAGCGGGTGTATAATCGTCATTCCGTTAAGCTACGAAAGCTTTTAACTTTGGCTACGTATTGTTGAGTTCTCTTATGGAAAATACTGTTGTTCCCAACAGCCTTTGGAAGAGTATGTATGGATTGTTTCATATGCCTATCTGCCCTTCAGACTGTGGTCTTTCTGGGTTTTTTTTGGGTATCACTAGGCTTATGATCGAAGTTGTTGGTCAATGACCAGAAGTGAGTGATTTATCTCTTTTTAGCCATTTTGCACTCTGCTACTCTAGAAGTTCTGTGGTGTTTCTGTGCTCAGTGAGCTACATGAGTTTTTCCATCTCTGGAAATCTACACAGGTTACTTGTAAAATGCAGCATCCTGGTTTGAGTACCACGAATTTGGATGCTGCCCAGGATTTGAATCACTTACTAACACAGGATGCTGCAGCAAAGTTAGCAATCGGAGATGAAAACGCAACAGTTTTGGGCACTGATAAGACACAAATTAGTAAGTACCACAAACTCTTCAAATGAAATGTTTCGGTGTATGAAAACTCTGTTTTGGGAAATGATATTTAAATAGAATCCTAAAAAAAAAGAAAGGATTAAGTAGCTCATGAAGTCAGTTGAAAATACTGATATTAGCCTGGGTGGGTTTTAGCAAGCAGAAGAGATTGGCTCGTGGTTCTAGCTTTCTGTTCTCCTGAAACTGCCTGGGCAGACACCAAGAGCCTGCTTGGTAGGAACTGGGCATAGAAGTCACTTAAGAGCACACCATGTTAAACATTTTCTTGTTACTATATGTGAATTTTGTCAGAAATACTTGAAATCAGCATTTTTACCTGAAATTAACTACTCCTGTCAGGATTGTTCTCTGTGTTGGAACTTTATGAGTGTTTATAACTCCATTTATCTGTTTGAATCTGCTCCTTCAATTTGATGTCATTGCGTGATGTTAAAGAGAAGGCTTCAGGAAGGAATTTTTAGAGGTACTTAGTAAACAGCTATTTCAGTTGTACTACGAACAGTAAAGCTGGATGTGAAGGAAGGCTGACCTCTAAGAGAATATGTGGCGCTCACAAGCTACGAAGGGCTTTTTCTGTGCCCAGCCACAGGGATGTCCCCGTGCACAGAGAGTTGTGGGATCTGTGGATGTTGCCGAAGTTTCCCCGGTGCAATTCTGGGGCCGCAGCCTCCGTACGGCTCCGTCCTGGGATGGGCTGCACGCTGTGGGGATATGCAGGCTTTGGGTTTGGTGCTGTTCTAAGTTGTTAATGCATTAACTTGAATGTGTTTTTAAACTCATTGTGGTCTTGCCGAAATGCAAGAGGTTGTAGTCTATTTATACTGATACAGGTTTCTTGAAAGCTGTAAAACCTTTCTCATCTGGATACAGTTTTTGTGGTATCAGCCCTCTTGCATACTGCTTCCTCAGAAGAGAAGGAAAATAGCTTACACAATAAGCGTCTTTTACAAAGATACAGTTATATCCACTCTAGAGATTGTACCACTAAATTTAAATTACTGTGGCAAAATGGTCCCATTTCCAGCTCAACTGTTGAGAGAAGCATAAAAACTGTCCATGGACCAGGCTGTAATGAAACAGGTGTAAGGACCGTGGTCACTCATATTTCAAACCAGATGAGGCTTTTTTTCATTCAGACCATGGACACATGAATAGAGCAAATGATATTTTTATTTTTTTTTAAACAACCTTTTAGGACAGTTTTACCTCAGTTTAATCTGGAAACTTTTACCCCGGT
>KZ506880.1:111918-127749 GCA_002844005.1 Limosa lapponica baueri | reverse complement strand
AGTGATCACCGATGGGGCACTGGATAAGACAGCTCTAACAGATGATGTGGGAAGTGAGGAGGACCTGTATGAGGACTTCCGGAGCTCCAACCACCGCTACGGCCACCCTGGAGGAGGCGGAGAGCAGCTTGCCATCAATGAGGTATTGCGCTGGTCGGTTTCTGACAGGCAGGATAAGGATGGATGCTGGTTCTTGCTGTGAACCGTAAGAGAGGTCAACAACCAAAGCAATAATGGCAAAGTGGATGGGGCTTCAAATGTCATTTACTGTGGGTACCACTTACAACTGGGTAATAACAGGGTCTGGGCCTTCCATCAAGGCCCTATCTCTGACAGTAGAGGACAACGATGTAAGGTAGTTCGGAGCTGCAGGTCCTGAGCAGGTAACTCTCCTCTTTAGTGGTTTTACATGGGAAGTTTAAAACCATTAATGTGCAGCCTGATCAGGGCTGGTGTGAGACTTGAAATGTGGTGTACTGAAGGCATAAAGGAAATGTGGAGAAAAAAACCCCAACAACCTGGTCTACATACTTCTTTATTGGTAGATGAGAAGGGTGCAAAGTTTAATGTATGCTTGGCCTTCGTTGCTTCTTCTCGTTCCCCAGTAAATTCACTCTAGGGATGTGAAAGACATGCCTTTTTAGTTGGTGCTTTTAGCTATTTTCTTTTATAGTGCTGACACTGATTAACTTGACATCAGCAATTTAAAAATGTACTGCTTAAACTGATGCGATGAGCAATGTATTAACAGGATTTAAGATCTTTTTTTCTGCAAAAATACAATGGCTTTGTCTAATGCATTAGAACTGGCATCCTGTTACACAGAATGCGTTTTCGGTGGGGTGAACTAATAAGCTTTTTCACTGGAATAGTGGAGCATGCTCACCACATGAATAATCTCTTGCACTCTTGCACCTTCTTTCTCTCTTCCCCATATACTCGTTACCTTTACATGACCTCCACAAGATGAGAAGGCAAGGATAAAAGATGTATTATATTTTCTTGTGGCTAAGCTATAACTGAAACTGTGTTGACTGAGGCTCTGTGCCTCTGTTTGATATATATAGCGATGGTGCTTCTGGGGTCTGCAAAAACTCCAGAAATCTGCACAGTGAGGATAACAGCTTTTCTTCAACAACAGCAGCAAAAGCTCTTGTAGCAGTTTTCCTGTTTCTAGTGCTCAGAATCCCTGACTGCAGCCCTGGGTGCCTGGGGTAAGGAACAGACTTTGCTGTATTTGCTTCCCCTATTGCTTACATCCAGGTATTATCAAACCAGGGCCAGAGCTTTTTGATTTAACCTCAGCTGTTTTGGACTGTTGCCACTGGCAAGCAAGCATTAGTAGAACACCAGAAAATCTCGAGTTGCATTTTCCCACATTTACCTGGTGTCTTTACAAGAGTCCCAGGCACCACAGGAGTCAGTCCCACAGTGTGCACCGAGAGTGTGGGAGGAGGATTCTGCTTCTCTCCCGTTCAGGTGCTTGCCTTGGTAAGTCTTCTTAGTGTGTCTCATCAAACAGAACATTCTCTGGATTTTTGCTTCTCTTTTTTAAAGGAAAAGGCAAAATATTTTACTTTCTCAAAGGAAATCTTTATAACTCTTTAAAATCAGGAAAAAAATTAACTTGGCAGTGGTCTGATATCCGTCATGCATGTTGTGGTTTTCTCTTTCATCTCAGATACTGTTCATCATTATTGAGAACAATTGTTTTTCTTTCTTTTCTTAAAAGTTCATTTTATTAGAGTAAGATTCCATCATTTTACTTCTAACCAGGAAAGCAAATGGATGTGTCCAAAGCAGGTGTAATTTGTGTAGTCTTTGAAGTGTATGTGGGGTTTTGTTGGCCAGTTGACTGGAAGAAAAAAGATTATTTTTGGCTTGTTCCCTAGGAGCTTGCCTGTTCAGGGGCCAACATAATTGTAAGAACAGGCAGTACGTTATTTACTTTGTCAACTGGTTCCTACAGGTAATTAATCCATCACTTAGCTTCACTGAGCCTTAGCAAAGTGCTTTCCTACACAATCACTTCCTGGAACAAAAGAGTACAGTAAAATACAAAATCTGTGAGGTGAAATGCTAAATCTGTGAGGCAGGGATTTTACATGAACAGAGATCTTAAGTGTTGGAATTGAAATATCTCAAATAGCTGGCAATTGGACAGGCTTCAGGTTCCCTGCTGGACCAAAAGCTGGATATTGATTAGTCTTGAGTATTTTCTGTAGTAGAGCAAGGAGTGATGTAGGGTGAAGATATCAATGGCTAGTCATTTAGTCACGTTTTGTGAGTAGGCTTGTCTTTGTTTTATTGTATTCCAAATTGCATTTTATTGGTCGTGGATAAGGAAACTATGGTAACCACATTATTCTTAGCCTTCTTGGAAAAAGCAGCTTTCAAATAAACAGAGAAGGTTGAAATACATTTTTAAGGCATTTGGCAGACCAAGTGTTGCATTTCAAAACAAAATACCCAGTCACTGAGTTTTAGCTCATTTTGATCAAGAGAAAATGGTTATGAAAAGAAACCTTTAATAAAACTGGAATAGTTTATTGGCAAGAAGTCGAGAGGGATAAAAGAAAGCCGGGAAGGTTGTATAAAGCCCACCTAAGAAGACCAGCATGAGAGTGTGTAAGAGCCAAGAAAAATCAATCAAAAAGTAATAATAAGGGCTTGGGATGAGAAAAGAGGCAGGGGAAGTAATTTTCTTGGGGCATCTGTTTGACATTCTTTCAAATGCATTCTTGATGCTCGTGAAAAGAGATTTTTGTGTTTAGATTGTACTTGGTGGAGTTTACTTTGTGTTTGTTCCAGCTAAAGACCCTATCCTTGTATCTTTTTGCTTCCACAGTATAATAAGGTAAAATGTGGGAAGGGAAAAATCTACACTGCAAATGCATTGCAGCTCTGTCCTTCCAGTGAAGAAATATTATGTACAGGGCAGACGTAGCTTCAAGCTTCATGAAGTGTGTTATATGCAGACTGCAGTTGAGAACGTGAGGGATTAAGCATATAAAAAGCCTGCCTGCCCAGCTCTCGAGCGATCGTGGTGATAGGAGGAAAGCTGTGCTGCTTATCAAGTAATTGGCCTGGGTGAGTAGGCTTAGGCTCTTTGCTGTGAAATATCTGATGTGTACAAAGGGTTCGTTCTGTCCCGCTGTGCCAAGGGTCCGTATGGCTCTGCGCTTTGGAAGAAATGGGATTGCAGTTCAGTGTGTGGAGCGTTTGGCCCCTTGCAGCCCTCGATGAGCAGTACCCGTCTTGTGAAAGCAAAATGCACTAAATGACTGGAAAATAACAGCAAGACTCCCTGTTTTTTCCTTATCTCTTATGGCTCTATGTTTGATAAGTTTGGAATTTGGTATGTGAAGTCTTGTTCCTGAGGAAATGCACGGCTCGTTGGCTTCAGCAGGCTAGGATTTTATCTAAGACATGTAACACCATTGCCTTATGTTTTAAAGTGTCAATATTGCAGTATGTTACAGATGTTTGTGCTAATCAGTGCTTGTTGACAAGATGCAGTTAAGCTAATTGGTTCCAACATATATGATTCTGATTTAGCAAAGTAATTCGTACAGAAAAATGTTCAGGAAGTGGCGCAGACAATACATCTGCCATGTACCAATGGTGGCAGATACTGTAGCAGTCCTCTCTTTGAATTACTGAGCAGTGTACAACTGGGGCTGTTGAGTCTCTAAAGCATTGTTCTTGTGCTAAACTCTTTGATCACTCACTGGGAAGTTGTTCTAGGCTTACCCAGTGCTCCTCTAAGCACAGCCAATTTTAAACAAGACAGACATGTAAACTGTTGTTTGGGTATTTAAAAAAAAACACCCACAAACAAACTAAGCAAAACCCAAACCTCATAAAATGTTAATGCAGATGAAATCAGAACAACATATTTTAATTTTGTTAAACATGAACAATATCCTTCATAGCATTTTTCACATTATCTGTCTACATTCCAATTAATAGAACTCTCTTGTGTACTGTATGAGGACAAATTTCAAAACACATAAAAAATTTAAAATAGTGCTGAAAAATGTTATCATCCGCTTTTTTTAAAAGAGTACAGAATAGGTTGAAAAAGCAGTGGTCACAACAGATTTCCAGGCTGAAAACAGAATTATTGATCACATGGAAACAATATGTAACATTCCTGTGTAATCTGGGAGAGAAGATGTATTACCACTTTTATATCTTAATGTGAGTATATTGCTCTCCCAACTGATACTAAAGCAAATAGAAACCAGTTAACAAGTACCCCCCTTTTTTGTTTTTGGTTTTTTGTTTGTTTTTTTTTTCTGGAGGGCTTAATTCCCATTTTTGTGCCTTGCGCATTTCTGCAACCAAGATTGACAACTGTGGTCCAGAAGCAGCAATTATGATTTATTTGCAGAATACTGTATAAGGCTCAGTGCTGTCAAGGACAAGAAATAAAGTTCCCCAATGGACATAAATCTTTACTGGATCCGAGTTTGCGGTCCCAGTGGTTGCGTAACTTTGTATAGGGCTCCGATGTGAGCGTTCAGAGTACGGAGTCAGAATTCTAATTTCTTTTACTGCCTGTAAAAGAAATTTAGTTTTTACAGTTCTCAGGTCTACAAACTTCTAAGGTCATTTCAGAGGGCTTTTTGGAATGGATTTAAACCAAATCATTCTACCATGGCAGCTGTGGCTGCTCTGAGCTGCTTTCTTGTGCGCTTGTCAGCATTAGGACTTGGTTGTCCCCTGCGCAAGGGACAGCCCAGCAGGCTGAAGATGAAGAGAGGGTGATGGAAGCCAGCTCACTCAGCACTGGGGATTATCCTCATCTGAGGGCAGACTGTCTTGCAAGTGGATGTTGGGGTTTTTTGGAAAAGTGGGAGAAATGGGATAAGCTTTCACATTTGCAGTCATGCAGTGAGCCCTTAGCAATCCAAATGCTTGTTCCCACACGTACGTGTGAGCTGTGAGTATGTAGCTCCCATACCATGTATGCTATGGTCTGTAGCGTACACACAGACCAGCAGCAGGAGTTCAATCCACACAGGAGCATTTCTATAAAATATATAATTTTTTGATAGACCCATGCTTTCCCTAATAGCCCAATTGATCTGATACTCATTAGGAACAAACGAAAAAATCCCACCAAGCTTAGCTTAGTTCTTGGGGCAAGAACAGCAAAGGGGGGTCTGTCACAGTTTTAACTCCTAAACAAAACTGCTGAGGTGTTACAGTGGAAGGGCCCCGGCGTATCCATAAGAGAATGACTGGTTATGGAGTCAGTCTCTGAATGGACCTAACTTCTCCTTCCAGGAGCCAAACTGAAGAAGCAGAACAGGACAGGTAGCCTCTGTGTTTCACCTCTTTGTGGGCACGGGTGTGTCCCCACACATATACTGACATGTTTAAAGAGGGGAAGGTACTGCCCAAACTTTCATCTGTGGCTGTAAAACAGACCTAAATACGTCATTCAAAGGAAATAACTGGAGACAGCGTGATGGCTTTGGAGTTCTTACATCAGCCCTGCCAGCTGCTAAATTTTAAAGACTCTAACAGCTTCTGTTAACGCTTGTTAATGATAGCTTGTGGTATTAGGGGACTCTTAATAATGTCTGTTGTTTGCCGGCATTAAATATGTTCCCAGTTACTGGGGTGTAGAGAGAGGCTTGGCTCCATGGTTTTCCCCTTGGAGGAAAAAATGATCCAACAGTGTTTTAACTCCTGAAGTTACTTGTGCCAAATCATCTCAAAGTCTGCCTGTATTTTGTCCAGTGTATCCCAGGGTTCCTAGAACTCTGTCTGATGTTCCCCACCACTTAAAGAAAACATGGTATATCTGTTGATGCTAATCACAAGAGGTGGTTGTCTGTTTATGGGGAAGGCTGCAACCAACTTCCAATACTTTGGCATCCCATTAAAAGAGCTCCTTTAATCCATACCAGTGGCATATCCTGTAGGGCTAAGGGTTACACTTGCAGAAGGTCTTGGCTTCCTGCCTGCCACTTCTAGCGCATGAGGGCCATCTACCGTGGCGCCATTGAGATCTTCAAATCCTTGCTCTGCTACACTTGAGTTAGTGTGGCAAGCAGGTGCTAACCCTCTGAGGTCCTGATGGTCCCTACCTGATGAGGGTTCTCACATGCACCTAATCACAGGCTTTCTAATCTGCTATACTTCAACCAGTGTTGTCTGCAGGACCCAGTTGTGGTGTGCACACACTCAATCGGGCCCTGTGCAACAGCCAAGGATAACCTGTGGGCAGGTGGAGATGAGTGATTTCACCGTTCACGTGTAAAGTGGGAGCCTTGCTTTCAAACCTGCCCTCTGTCTAATACAGAGAAGGAACTTACCCCCTGTCTTTGACGTTTCTCACCAGCTATCCTTGGGAGCTCCTTGTTTGGCTTTAGGGGATCCTTGGTTTGATACCTAACTCCCCACTGCTGTTCTGTGGGAGGAAGAGCATCAGAAGCACTGAAATATTTGCACCCCTTCTAAGGTTTGCCTTCAGAAGTGAAGCATAAATTAAACTGCAGTTATTCCTGCTTGAAATGATAGCCTGATCATATGCAAAGACAAGTCTGTTTTGCAGAATCTTGCTGTTACAATTCACTCTGTCAATGCCTTTATTTTAAAACTAGTTTTGGGGATGTCCGTTCCCCAGTTCGCTAGTTAAAGAAGCACCTGTTATAGATAACAGCGCAATAACAAAGTGGATATTGGAGTACAAAGATTTGCTGTGCAAAGCGGATAACGAAGGAATGTAACAGAGTAGGAATGTTGGGTAAAGGTTAGTGTAGAGGTTATTCCAGGTTTAAGTGTTTGCATAGAGGCAGAAGAGTGAATATATCTGGTTTTATAACATATCTGGCTAGTGTAGAGGTTATTCCAGGCTTAAGTGTTTGCATAGAGACAGAAGAGTGAATATATCTGGTTTTATACCATACTTGTGCCTTAGGTTCCTCTCAGCATGGTTTTGATATCAGAAATTTCTTGGATTCATTCTCCTCTCTCAAAATCCTGATTTAGAGCAGCTCCTCTCTGCAAAGTTTTCTTTTTTTCCTAATCCCCAGAAGACATTTCGACCCTGGTGGAAAAATAAAATCCCTCCTGACTTTTCTGGCCCTTCAGAGAGCACTGTTAATCCCTCCAAAGATCTTCCCTGTTGGCTTCAGCCCTGTCTGTGACCAAGGCCTCTTGTCCTACACTCAGTAAACTGGGGGCAGAGTTAGCAGCAAGCTCAGCCGTGCTTTAAAGCAGTGAAGGCATTGGCATATTCCTTGCAGTTTTAGATTACTGCTCTGATAAAAGCAGCAAAACTGTGGGAGCTGTAGGGGGAAGAAAGATCAGCGAGAACAACCGAACTGCTGAAGTGCCAGCTCTGCTTTTCCTCAGGCTCATGGAAAGACTCCCCCTCCCTCTGGGATGCTCGGGGCCAGCCCTCACTGGGTGCCCTTGGCATGCCCTGGGAGAGCCATACGCCTGCTCCTCCCAGCAGAATGAGGAAATGTTACTTGCATTAACCCCACGACTCCCACTCTTGAACACACGCGCGCTCCATGGGCAGGCGAACAGAACGGCCTTTGTCCCCAGCAGTAGGGGACTGACTGGCACACCTCCATGTGGCACATACTTGTCAGGCAGATTTGCATGGAGTTGTGGAGCGTGATCAGGGCCTTGGAGGACAGGAGTAGAGCTGTGCAGCTCTACAGCAGCCGAACCTCAAGTGCAGCTTCTTTCTTGAAGTTTTGGGTTGAGGGGCAGGTGCAGTTGTAGGGAACAGTGACCTAAAAAGGTGTTGGTGGGGTTTGCTTTTTTCTTTTCCAGTCGTACTTCTAGCTGGTTTTACCTATAATCTTCAGAGAGGTTCCTGCTTCTGGCTATTCCACTGGCATGTCACTGGCCAGTCTTCATGTCAGTGGGTTTTATGAAAATAAAGCTATCCAATATGGACTGAAAGTCCTGGTTTTTCTCATTCCTTTGTCCCTAATGGATGCTTTGCCAGTAGAGCAGAGGGGCACCTTCTTCATTTACTGTTGGGGCTATCAGTTTCCCATCCTTGCTTTGCTGATCATCTTGAAAGCCACTTGCCAAGTTTGCTTCTGAGCTGCATCTTAGATTGTTACTAATTTCTTGGTTGATGAGGCAGGTTCTTGGAGCACAGCCCATTAAGACTCATTCTTTGGAGCACATTGTTCTGCTGCGTTTTTTCTGGCCTGCTGGCTCAAACAGAGGTATCAGTAAAAGATGGCTTCAGAAGGCCACTTGGTCCTGTGAAATTTCTGTCCTGCTTTTCTGTTGTGTAGGAAATAAAAACATCTAGCCTGTTTCGTATACACAGCTTATGTATGTCTCTTACGCTCTCATAGCTTTTCTCATTCTCATATTCCATGGAGCTTGTTGTTCTCCCCAGCCCTCCTATGGCTCCTTTAATTGTATCAGAAGACAATGAAGGAGGATTCTCAAATTAACATTATTAAATGCCAGCTTGGAAGAACTTTACAAAGCTGTTACTTGTAAGCAGTTTTCCTGTTTTCTACATCCACAAGGCTGATGTGTTCTGTAAGAGGTGAGGAGGCTGAGCAGTCTGAAAAGTGTCATAACACTTCTCTGCAACCAAACACATTTTTTAAAGATGACAGCTAAGGGAACCCTGTACTCGTATTTTATAATGTGTGGTCTCAACAGAATATGCCAGACAGCCCAAAACTACATGGCTTTCTTGAAAACTCCTGTTTAGTCAGAAAGAAAGGAGTCACTGTCTAGAAACTACCAAAACAAAACTTGCTCCTGTTCCCTCCCCTCTCCAGCCACCTCTCTTAAAAACTCGTACAAGGATTATCTTTTAGTGTTTTTTTATCTCTATGCATTATGCATCTTCCTCTACCCTGTGTTAGTCAACACACTCATCACTTACCTTACACTGTTATTCATTCCCTTCTTCTCACCCACTTTGTCTATTGTCACTGGATTCATTGCAGCTTCCTCTCACCTCACCTGCTTCAGGTCCTGCAACTCTACCCGTGTCTGTTCCCTCACTCCTTTTCCTGACTTTTCTCAGAGTATTTCTGTGCCTCTGCTTCTCCCTTACTTCTCTGTTCCAGCTCACAGTGCCCAAACGAAGACCATTCCTTGTCTTTCTGTGCTATCCGTGGCTGTCAAATTTTCAGCCCAAAAACAGGAAAGCAAAAAAAAAAAACCAACAACAAAACATTAGAAATAATTTCTAGGACCATAGAATCATAGAATTGTCTAGGTTGGAAGGGACCTTTAAGATCATCTAGTCCAACCATCAACCTAACTGGTAAAAAACCATCACTAAACCATGTCACTAAGCACTATGTCAACCTGTCTTTTAAATACCTCCAGAAATGGTGCCTCAACCACTTCCTTGGGCAGCCTATTCCAATGCTTCTGAACACCTCTTCCGTTGGTCACTAAGGATATTGTTGCCACCCTGTCTGTTCCTGTTCCTCATCTCTGTAATGAGAGTGTAATTTTCTATTCTGACTCCTTTCCAGCTATTGCACTCAAGCTGTTAATCTTGCCAGGTCTCTAAGATACAGCATTTCCTTTCCTATCCAACCATTTTACTGTATATCCCATTCAGCCTGTCTTTATTTCAGAGCATCGTTAATACAGCATCCTTGTGTTCTGTCTTGTATCCAATCTTGTACCGAAAAGATCCCTTTTCCTAGGCTATTACATGTGCCAGCCTGTCTTTGCTTCTCTGTGCTTGTTCCTTGCTCCACCACATCTATCGTAAGGTGCTTTGTTTTGTTTCCCAGGCCATTCCCAACTCTATCCCTTGCCTGTCATCTGCCATTCAGTATTGAGAGAGAATTTTCCACCTTCAGTCAAACCCAAATGTGTGCCCAGCACTAACCCAGCCTACCCTGGAAATGTGTCATCTTCTGTCTGTGTGTGATGCTGGAAGCTCCCTTGCCTCAGCTCGCACAAGCGCGTGGGATGTGTTGTGTTGGTACGTGGCTCGCAGCAGCAACACGGCTCCTCTGACACCGGAGCTCTAGGCCATGACAATAATTTCCAGATGCTTCAAACTTGTTAGTAGTGATTGTTACTGTTCTCGAAAATAAAACCTGATTTAGGAGAGCTTGGAAGATTTTCTATCTTTAGTAGAGCCTGAAAGCAGAAGACTGGTTGCTAAGCAGTTTCTGTCTTTTTTTTTCTTTTAAGTTGTTGTCAGGGGTGGCCTCTAAATGCCTTTTCTTGCAATGTACCAATGTGGCCATGCCTTAATCTATGCACAAAGAAAGTGTCAAGCCAATTTTCTTTCCATTGATAATTATCTCGTGAATCTCAGTACTCAAGAAAGAGAACAACTTGTAACATTTTGGCAGTATTGCATGAGTAAACTGTCCAGGGAAGTACTGGCTGTTAAAGTTGTGTGGGCTTAAACCATGCAGTACTAGCTAGAGAAACGTGCAGTGGGAGGAACTGTGCTCTAGTAACACAGTGTTACACACTGTAAAATTCAGAGCAAACTGTGGGCCTTTGACAGACTGTTTTCCATTTTAGAAATACATGATCATATGCGGTTTAAGAAGGTGTACTTGTTCTGATGTTTTCTGGCCACGGCTCAGTAGTGAATTATATCCTTTTGGGAGGTGCTAGCTGCAGTTGTTACTGAGGGTTAATTCAATGCATAACATGATTGATAGTTGCTTAGTTTGGATGCTGGGGAAAGTGTGATAGTGGAATTTCTGGGAGTTAAGGAAAGTTGGTTTTCATGGATTGATTTGCAGGTAGCAAGGCTTGCCCCTCTCACAATTTCATTCTGAGGCCTTGTTTTCAGTTGCTGAACTGAATAATGAGTAGAAAATCATCCATCTAATGTCCACTTAGAGCCTGGATTCTATTTTGAAAGATGCATTTGAAATGGTTTGATCACCTCAGTGTTATTATGTGGAAGTATTTTCTTCACCCAATCAAAAAAAATAAAAATTAATAGAAGCTTCTTCACCAAGAAGCCCTTCAACAAAAGGGCAGTAATAATTTGGTCATTTTTATGCCAAAGAAAGGTTAAAGGGTGGGGAAAAACCCAGTCATTTGGATCCAGGTGACACTTGTTACTTGTGCTGTTGAAGCCTTGAAGGTTTCTGTGTGTGCTGAACGTGTTCTCTTCCTCTGTAGTTCTGTGTACACAGCATCCAACCTTGTACTTGTAGCAAGCACATCCCTGTTTGTGCAAAGTCACATAGAGGAAGTCCTGGGAACGTGCTTTAGCATGGTGTCTAGCGTACTACTCAGAGCCTCGCTCTCCGGGTCTGCTCTCCTGTGAGAGGGCAAAGGTGCTGGCAGCAGGGCTGAGCCTTCTCTGGGGCACATGCTCTCTGCTTTCCCAGGGCACTGGATACAACTTCACTGCTCGTCTCCTCGGTTATTTATTTGCCTGTTCTACTGAAGTACCTGTGCTGCTAATTACCGTTACTAATTTTTTCACATTTATGTACATGTGCCTTTCAGTTCCCAGTTCAGCTGCTATACTATTGTAATGCTCTTCCCATTTGGGAGACAAGTGGGTTTGTCTCTACTGCTCCTGGCCTCCTAAAACTGACACCTAAAGTAGTCTTCGAAAGCTTAGGTGCCACTCCTGCACATACAGGCAAGGTCATGAGTAAGGGCTGGACAATAATTAATATCGTTTTGATGAAAAGGAAGGGGCTGTCTTTCTGCTTCTGCTTTATCTAATGTTAGACTGGGGGTTCTTGAGTAATTTGCTCTCTGAAAGCTTGGTCACTGACAACTTCTGTGGCTGCAGCATGGATTTGTGTGCGATCAGGCCCTCGAGGCTGCTCTGCGCTCACCGCTTGCACCATTTGAGTGGCAGTGGTATTCCCTTGGTGCAGTCCTGGCTGATGATGGCTCTTAGAGGAAGGCTTATAAGTAAATTATTACAATTGCAAATTAGATTCCAATGAAGATTGTGCAACACTTACATGAAATATACTCCCTCAGTGATAATTACACAAACTAAATCCCACTCTACTACAAGCCACAAGGTAAAACCTTTAGTTATTTCATCTCTGGCTGGTGCCACCTACCACAGAAGCATGTCTGATCAGTGAGGAGTAAGAATGAGGCTTTATTTCTGTCACAGAAAAATGCCACGTGGTGTTTAGCAGCGTGCGGCAGGAGCTGGAGGGTCCCCACCACCACCACCACCACCCAGAGTTACCATGGAAGTCACTCCCCCGTGCACAGACTCTGTGAAGGACCGTCTGAGGGGTTCACTGTGGGTGGGTGAAGACGAAAGCCGGGTCACAGCTAGAGTCACCCAGCAGTTTGTATCCTTGGTGAGACCAGTTTTACTGATGCCCGCTTATTCACTGCAGGGTCAGAAGGGTGACTGCGACTTGATGTTAATTGTGTAATGCTCCAAGATGTACACAAGGTGAACATGTTAAACGTCCCCAGGCAATGTAGTGTGGGAGGGCACTTAGGTCTGTACATCAGAAAAGGAAAGGAGCGTAGCTTTGCCTTAGGATGTTTCTTAGGGACAGCTCCAACAAAGTTAGGGGAAAATAAGCCCTCCATTACAATTTTGCATTTTTTTTCCTGCATTTTCGTCTTCTTGGTATCGGTTTCCCCCCAACTTCTCCTTCCAGGTGGTCTCTGAGTACTGTCCAAGAAGTAAACTGCTTTCCCCTTTAAGATGCCTTTATAGGTATTAAGTCAAACTTTCTGTGCTTTCACCTTCAAACGCTTGAGCATGTTCATGAGTGGCAAAGGTTTCAGGAGGCTACGGGAGAATTACAACATCATGGATTTTAGAAATGCCTGGTATCCTGTGGCACCTGGTGCCTGGTATCCTGTGGCACCAACGGTGTAACCTCTGCCAGCCTGACTCACCAGTGTGTGTCTTGATGGCTCACTGGAGTTGATTTATTTTCTGTGTAACTAAGTGACTAGAGATGCTGGTAATTGCTGTGCAGGTTTCAAAGAAGCATGTGGGATCATGCTTCCCATTCCCCATGATTAGCTTCTCCTGAAGATCCACATCCCTCCCAAATACTGTTCAGTGGCTTATGCCCAAAGTCAATCATTTCATGAAAAACTTTCAAAACCAGACAACATTTGCAGAATGCCTGGGAGTTGAACAGTGCAATAATGAGAGTCAGCTGTGGACTTGAAGTACTTTCACTAAATTGCAGTCTGCAAGCTTAGGGGTCTAAGTATTATGCTGTGGTGCATATGGCGGGGAGAATTGGTTTTTCAAAACCATTTAGCGAATGCAGGCCAAAAACTCAAAAGCACCCGGGAGCTCGGGCAGCCTGTGGATCCCCGTAGTTTGCTCCATATATGAAGTTCTGCTTATCAGGTCTTGAAGCTTCACTGGGAGCACAAGCCCTCTTCCTCCGCATTATTCCCCTGGTTCTATATTTAGACGAGAGGCAAGGAGATGTGCAGGATCTTTTAAGTTCAGAAACCAGCAAACTGAAATAATTCTAGACTTGATTTTATAATGGCTGAAAAAGATATCTTAAATGCTGCAGAAGCATAAGGAGACAGTGAAAGTTGTTTGACTGCTTGGCACTTGCTATATAAACCCCTGCTGAGGTTATCACAATTTGGGAAAAAATGAAATGGAAGAAAAGTACCCAGGCAGACCATAACTCTTAAACCTTCTTCCTTTTAAATATCTCACCTGCTGTGTTCTGGGATACATACAGGAGCTTCAATAATACATACAGATCCTCAAGAAACATTATGGGCATTGATGTGCTAACACCTGAAAAAAGACAGCTTTTCTTGTACGCGGTCTCTCAATTGTGAGAGCAGCTGAGCGCGTTCTGTTCGTACCCCCATCCTGTGGCTGCTCCCTCATTCCCCTTCCCAGAGATGGATGCTACCGTAAGGGTTTAGCAGTTAGTACGTTTAAAGGGGAAGCCATGACTTGTGGTTCCTGCTCCTAGGAGTGTGTCTCTGTGTGTGTGTGTGTATATATATACACACACATGTTGGGGTTTTGGATTTTTTTTTTTTGGTTTTTCATGTTTGAAACTATTGGGTAAAGTGCAGAGTCATTCTCTTTGCACCCAGCCCCACGCACGAGCTACTATATCATCTAGCCCTAGCTCCAGGGGCTGGATTGCTGCACTGATATTTCTCAGTTTCACGAGGCAAGGCATGTGGGGTGAGCCGGTGAGAACTGGAAGATGTGGAATTACCGCCTGTCAATGAAGGTCCTGAATACTGGGTCCTCCTCTTCCTTGCCTGGGGAGTGCTATTACTGCCAGCTGCTGAGTAAAAGGTGGGCTCTGCTGTGCTGGCAAGAGGAAAGAAAAGGGCTGCAACTGTAGTCAAAGAGCCTGTCTGTGGTGGGTGCTCTGCAAGAACCTTCCCTGACCTTTCCAAAGAGGAGTGTCTTTTCATCCTGATCCAGATCAGACACTGGTGGGAGCTGTGCTTAGGCTGCAGTATCTGAGTGTTCCTCAGGCGGCTTGGTGCCTAGTGAGCTTCACAGTCCTGCAGCAGAATGATGAGTTCATAACAGCGGGTTTGGGGCTCTGCAGGGCTGACTGGAGGTTTTCTGGTTGCAGAGATTTGGGCTTTAAGTGCCTCAGTCCCACAGAGGCGTTGGCAGAGGTAGCCAAGTCCGTTAGACATTCTGGCTCCGGACTCCTGCTGGGAAGCAGATAGCAGAGTCCAACAGGAGCCACTTCTGGACCCATAGTTAGAGGGTGGCATCTGCCCCGTCCTCCTGGCAAATACCCAGCAGCTTGTTGCCCACTCAGGTGTATGGGAAGCCGTGTGTGCCCTGGCCGTGCCCTGGCTTTCCCCAGCCCCACCCGGAGCAGTGGGATTTGCCTCCTGGCAGGACTTGTCTCTATTGCTGGCACACTCTTAGTGCGGGTGGAAGGATTTAAAAAAGCAGCCGCCTAATCCACTCCTGACCCTCCTTAAAAGCCTCCCCTGCACACCGCCACGTCGGGCTGGGCTTGGCGCGTTGCTAAGGCCTGCATGTATCCTGGAGACGGCGCCCAGCAAATAGCTGAGCCGCTCTCTGGAAAGCCAATATCGCAGCCCGGATTGCAGTGCTCCGGCACGCTAGGGCTTTCTGCAAGAAGGAATTCAATGTCTTCCTTCTGCTGAAGCGATGGCGACGGTCCCTTCGGCAAAGAAGATGTGGAAACCCACGGATGTGCTGATAGCATCCTGCTGAGATAAGGGGGTGGGGAGGGGGCGTTTTGGCACACGTGCTGTGCGGGACCAGCAATGGCTGTGTCAAATGATTTAGACTTCTGCTTTTGAGAGCTGCAACACAGCTTTTGTTCACAGCCCTCTGCCCCGATCCGTGCCCCTGCTGTGGGCTGTACAGCGGTCACTTAATAAGCCTGCTGCTTTTCCTTTTTTTTTTTTCTCCTTTTTTTCTGGGGGCTGAAGCCATGGCAAAGGTCCCCGACCGAAGCAGGCACAAATGGAGTGCGCTTCACACTTTCCTCCGCTGCAACATGAACCCGGAGACCCAGCGGGTAGTGGTCTTTGTCATCCTGCTCTTCCTCATCATCGTCAACGTGGTGCTGATGTTTCTTTTGGCATTTCACTGAAGGAGGACTGCCGGTAGTGGTGTGGTGCATGGGGGTTCCCAGGACTGGGCGACAAATCAGCAGGTCAGCATGTCGTTGTCTGCCTCTGGTCTGCTTGTCTGCCGTTACGGTAACTGTGTGTCTCAGAGTATCCCTCCTTTGTTTTTTAATCATCACCTCCTTCCCCATCCTGCTCCCCTCACTCTCCTCCTGTCATCACCTGTGCCTTGCGGTTTGGATCACCGTTAAACCAGAGAAAGGGAAAGAGGTAACAGAGCCAACCTGCTTAATCGTAACCGCT
>KZ506880.1:94795-108355 GCA_002844005.1 Limosa lapponica baueri | reverse complement strand
TGTACTTACTTGACACGAGAGACGGGTGCTCTGCAGGAAAGCTGTGATTGCCTTCCCTGCAGTCATCTGAATGTCAGGCTCTGCCCTGGCATTTGGGCTGTAGCCCCGGGGGGGAGCAGCACATCCAGGAAAGGGGGACCCAGGCAGTCACTGCACCTCTGCAAAGCTCTTGGGGTGCCTGGTGCCAGCTGCGCTCCCTGCTCCTGCTGTGGACCAGGTCACGTCAGCAGAGCCCTTTTGTGGCTGCTGGACTCCTCCTTCTCTCCCTGGGGTGCAGAGTAGGAGCTGTGCCTCCACTCTTTCCCTGTGCTGCTGCTGCGGTGCCGGTGTGCTCCAGCTGCGGGGCAGAACAGCTTGCAGGGATGGGGCAGGGGGTACTGCTCCCCCGAGCCCTCCACAGGTAGTTTGTGTTGCCCCTGTGTCGGGCAAGTTCACCAGAACATTTAACAGACAAGAGCTTTGCCCTGCGACGGCTTTACTTTGAGCCTCGCAAGTGAAAAGAGTGTCTGAACAGGAGCGAGACCGAGGCATCATTTCCAAAGAGAGATCTGGGCTTTAGATTGTATCTTTTCTTAATTTGTTCTCCCAGGCTAAACTCATTTCTGTGGTGATATGTGGTATCTGCTGTCTTTGTGATTTATTCTTGGAATCTAAGGCATGAGCTGGCCAGATAAGAAACACAGTAAGTATTTAGGATGATACCATCAACAATTACTTTTAATTAATGCTTCCAGTGTTTTGATTTTAAAAAAACCCAAAAAACCAAAAGAATTTCCATTATGCAGGTTAAAGAAAGATTTTAGGAGGGGGAGTACTTGTTATTTGTGCTGTGTCACTGGGCTTGTTAACTACAGAATGTGCTGGAAACTCTGGAATAAAATTATGTCTTATTTGACTCTTTGTATCTGTTCTTTGGCTGGCGTTACCCCAGGCATGACCGTGGTTGTCACATATAGGGCACCTACTCTGTGTCTGCGTTCGGCAGTGGTGGAAATGGGACTCGAAGCGGTAGCACGGACCTGCTGAAGGCCCACAATGGTGTTCTCTATCCTGTTGCACACGTGCAAGCCTTCTGGGTTTGTAATTGATAGGAGTGATAGTCAGCTCAGCTATGCTGGTAATGCTAAAAGAAAAATGTCTCCCCAAGTACTGAAAGGATGTCATCGAGCCTTTCAGCAGAGGAGTCAGTCAGGTGTGAAGGGCCGTGGATAGGGAAATTTGGGAGTTTGCTCTCCCTTGCAGCTGGTCTGGCCCCTCTAGAACAAGGGCCTGGTGCAGGGCTGTGGTCCCACACATCCCCCTTCTCCTTCCAGGGAGGGAAACCCTAGCGCAGTCCCTTCCAGCATGCTTTTCCTTCCAGACTGCACCTCCAGAGAGCACCAGTTGCACATTGGGCACCTGAATCTCTGCTTTCCCTTGGTGGCAGAGCAAGTAGAGCCTCCACCAGCTGGAGGAGCAGGGGCTGCCTTCACCCTCTTCTTTCCTTCCTGCAGCAGCTCCTACCCAGAGCAGGCTGCTGGGCAAAGCCAAGGTAACACAGGGCATGGAGCAAACCACTGTAGCACCCACCACACTTAAAAATCTTGTGCTTGTTTGGTGTTGCATCCATTTAGGATATCAACACAAGAACGGAATAAGTATGTTGTCTTCTGCTAAGCTGTGCTGGTTGGTAATGAGCACTGTGCTGGGGCAGTACGTGAATGTTATTTATAGGCCCAGTGTCTATAGCCTTTGTGGTAATGTGGCTCGGAACAGCATAGTAGTGCTGGGTTTGACTGCTTGTGGTTGTTTTGACCGTGATCTTGTCCAGTCTTGGCATGTTGATTGTCTGCAGAGTTGTGGCAAACTTTGTATGTAGATACAAACACTGTTTATAGGCATCACATGTGAATCTAAAGAGCTGCACCAGGATCTCTCAGCAGCAGCCTAACACAGCTTTCCTCACCTCACCAGATGAAGTAGTTCCAGCAGGAGATTAGGAAAAGATGGGCAGCTAAGGAGTCATGATTTAGTGTTTTTAGTATCCTAATTCACACCTGTAGCTCCCAGAAGTCAGGACTTGTACTAAGCTCTATATAATTATGTAGTGAGAAGATTTCCACTAGACAGCGACAGAGGAGAGATGGGGACTGCGTATCTCATTGCTGCCTGGTTTACCAGAGTGTGCTCTGCATTGAGCTGCTTTTGCAAAACTACTTTGTCGTACTGAAAAGCCTGAGGCCACTATGGGAGGGTTGGACAAGGAGTTGAGGTGACTAAAATGAGAACCTATGGGGAACAGGAGATACGTTGACCTTCTCCTATTTGGACTAAAGAAGCCACATTCCGCAGGAGGAACAGCA
Organism: Limosa lapponica baueri; assembly: GCA_002844005.1. NCBI lineage: Eukaryota > Metazoa > Chordata > Aves > Charadriiformes > Scolopacidae > Limosa > Limosa lapponica. The sequence goes on along the minus strand of KZ506880.1, from coordinate 106,013 downwards.
GGCACTTCAGTCTCCCATAGTTAGAGGGCTTATTTGCAATGTGGTGTTGGAAGCAGGAATGTGGTTCTGGCTGGAGGCTTTGGCTTTGTTTAGGCCATTAGGTCTCTTCATCCAGATGGTGTGGACTTGAGACAAATTAATAAAATGAATATATTCAAAAGCGTAATAGTACAGGGTCTCAGAAGATCCCAGGAACCTGCTGCTGCTTGAATCAATCTTCTTTACCTAGCACAGGACACTTGCAATATGAAAAGGTTAGTGTTTTGGAGGGGTTTTCTGAGTGTACTTAGCTTGAAGCACCTTCTGTAGGGACTACAAAGGAAATGATTCATTTTTATATTTACAGATACTAACCAAAAACAAAGGCTAGGCAGCCTCCTTTGCCTGACAGTGAGACATTATCAAGAATTTTTGTTCTTTTCCTTCTCTCAGTCTGATATTCAGATTTTCCTCTGCCCCATTTTCAAAGAAAGGGACAGACAGCAATTCTTAGTTCAGTGAAGGAAGGATCTAAACCAGCATGTGTGCATTGGGAGAGAAAGGCGGGGGATGGGGGGCAGAAATCATAAGTTTTGGGTCACCAAAACCCTGCAGGGTTTTCTCTCTGAGGAGAAGGTGAAGAAAGGAAACGGATACTGAACTGAGCATGGTTCTTTTGAGGCAGGGAGACCATCTTTGAGAGCCAGGTCATGGAAATTGCTAAACAATCTCTGTTAGCCCAGCGTATCCACCAGCACCTACCAGTGTTGTACAGACTTTGGCACAGCGCTGTTAATCCAGGGGAGATGTTTTCACAGGAGATAGGAGCAATAAAAACCATTTCAGCGTGTTCATTGCAGTGTGTTCCATTAAAATTAAATCATGCACACACATGAAAAAGGAAGCCGTGCACTGTGTTTCTGGCTTACAGCCCGCTGTGAGCCCAAAGAGATGCTGACCTTTTGATGATTCAGAGCGGTTTGCTAGCAACGCAGTTTGTATCTGCTTTAAAATGTTTTTTTTAACCTTATTTGTAAAGCAAATTTAGATTAATTTGCCTTCAAGCTAGAACTGATTCTGTAACTTGCTGTATCTTTTGGGGGAAGGGAATGGCAACAGTCATCAGCGGGTGGGGAACTCTGGGAACTGCACGGTTCCCTTCCCTTTTCTTCTGCAAAGAGCCAGGATGCAACATTTATCCTTAATAAATCCCTGTTGGATGAGCGGCAGCTGAACTGTTTTGGATACGTCTCCCTGGGGGATCTGTACAGTATGTCCCTCACTTGTCCAAAGAAATAAAGGTGAAAGAGGAAGCAAAAAGGGAGGTAGAAAGGAAAAATCTCAAAACTTAAGCCATGGGAGAGGCAGTGGAATTGGGAGCTGTCCTGCTGCGGGGGAAAAGGATGGGAAATGTCCCAAGGGGATGTGGTGGTGGGAGTGCACAGAGGAAGGGTAATGCTGCAGGCAGCAGCAAGAGGAGAATGGGGCAAGTTTGTAGCATCAGTGGCATAAAAATACATTAATGTAACATTAAGTACAATTTTTCTAAAGCAAATAGTTTCTATTTGGGTGCCTGAGACACAGTAGTGTAAAAAAGATGCAACAGCGATCACTCTCTGAGAGTGATTTGAGTGTTTGAGCGATTTGAGTGTTTGGTTGTTCTCACGTGAGAACAACCAAACAGAAACAGCCTGGGCTATTTCCATTCCAGGTTGTACAGTTAAAATCAGGGCATTAGAAAATGTAAAAATTGCATTAACCAGATATGCTTCGTATTCCGCAGTAAAGTTAGACTTCAAAAGTGTTGGTGAGGTGAAGAGGGGAGTCAGTCAGTCTGACAGGGGTTTCATCTACAGCCAAGCTGGAACCAGAAACTAGAAACTTTGTAGATGTGTGAGCCCTAGGTCAAAGTCTTGTTCAAACCTGAGAGTTCAACCCCAGGCCTCACTCCTTTCCAGTCCTGGAAACGAAAGAAAATAGAGGAGTGCGTGGCTGGTTTCCAGGTGCCGTTATGGCAGCAGCCCCCTGAACTGTCACCAGCCCCTGAGGTGGTGTGTGCACCTACCTCCAGCCGCTGCAGGCAGAGCGGTTGGCTGCGGGATGTGGGGTCTGTGCTGAGCTGGGACAGAGGGGTTAGCGCTCCCCAAAGCACCCCAGAACAGCTGGAAACAGGGGTCAAAAGAGTGGTTCTCTTGGAGATCTGGGTTGTTCGGGGTAATATGGGACTGGGGCACTTGGATCCTACCTTAATCTGGAGTGATGGGTGCCACACAATTGGGAGAGGTACGAGGAGTGGGTTAGCCAAAAGTTAAAGATACTTACCCTAATTTTAAGTCTTAGAGTATTTCAAGGTTCTTAAGCCACTTTAAGGCTTTAGATGGGTTTAAAATGCTTAAAACACTTTAAGGCCTTAGATGAGTTTAAGCTGTTTAAGCTGATTTAGAGCTTTGGAATGACTTAAGTTCTCTGTCTTTGAGTGTTTAAGGAGGTTTTGAGGTCCTTTGAGCTCTTAATTGTAAAGGCCTTTCTGAGCATTTTGAGTGAGGATGTGGCTCACCCACTCCTGGAACCTGGAACCGGGACTCTTTCTCCCCGTAAGTCTCCCAGGCAACGTCCGAACAGCCAAGTGTCCCTGGGTACATGTTAATTCTCCCCTATTTGGGCAAAAAAAAAAGCCAAGAGTTGGACATCCATATGGTAGGGACAAATGTCTACTCCAGGTGTGTGGCCTGACCTTTTTCCATGTGCCTGGCGAGTGTTGCATGGGTAGGATAAAGTGTGTGGGATCTGTTATGTCAAAGCCATGCGGAAGTGCTGCACTTCCCTCTGCAGGAGGAGTCCCAGCCAGGAGGATGACAGCCCTACCCCAGAGAACATCCTAACATCCTTGTAATTACTGCGTTAGCAATTGCTAATTTTCAACCTGAACAGGAGTGTTGCTGTACCTCAGGGAACATATCTGTCCCTGTCAAGTTAACATTTTCTGGGCTCACCATTTTCAAGAAGCATTTGTGGGTAATATGAATACTCAACAGTTCTTTTCTTTTGTGTTTTTTATTACCCTAGTGTCCTCAGACCAGCTCTGTAGGGGCAGCCAGTAGCACCTTCGTCTGTGACTTGGGGTAACTGCTCAGGAATGGATGCAAGTTATGGCCTGGCTTTTTCCCTGGGTGCCCTCCCAGGTATGTTTAAGATCCTTGATGGGCTGTATCCAGGCGCGATGTGATTAAATGGCCTTGAAAGACATACATTTGCTAAATCTCTTTTTAAATCATCTATGTGTTTGGCTCTGTGGCATCCTGTGGCACAGCCTAATTATGCACCACAAGGGAAAAAAGTACTGCTTTTCTACTAAACTTCTTGCCTGGTGATTTCACTGGGCCCCATCAGCCTTGCGTTGTGAATAACCGGTTTGTAAGCCTGCATCTCGTGGCCACCCTCCATCCACCTTTTGCTATTGCAGCTCCTAGGTCTGCTTAGCTTGTACTGGCCTAGAAACTCTTCCCACTTTAGATTTGTGCTGCCCTTTGTGCCTTGTCTAGTTCTCCTCTTCCCTCTCTGAGTCATTCCTGACATTCAGACTTGCTGACCCTGATGGAACGGCCAATGTTTGCTTAAATCTGTCTGCAGAGACATTCCCGAGGAGCAGCTCATTTGGTCGGCCGTTTGTGTTAGATACTGCTTGTGTTATATTTGTCAGCGTAGAATTTCATTTGCCATTTTGGCACCCTGTCAGTCAGCGTTGTATCCGCTTGTTTAGAAAGAGTGAAAATATATTTCACTTATACCGGAAAATAAAAGTCTTAAAAGTTTAAATAAGTATCCTCTGGAAACTTGTATGAAAGGTTAAAATGGAAGCTATTTTACAGCTTTATACTTACTGTAAGCACTACCAGCAACTGCAACATTTAACTCTAAAATGTGATACAAAGACAACCTTTTGCAGATCACTAACAGGTTTGAGAAGGGCTTTGCTCCTGTTTTTTCCCTACGCCAAAGCTTAAGGGTGCTAGTGCCCAAAATTAGCAGACTCCCTTGAGAGGAGGTCTTGGGAGAGTGATGGTAGGGGTACTGAGGGCTCTGACAGGATCTAGATGAGTTGGTGTCCTCCTCAGCAATGGGTAACTATCCCCACTCTTCCCTATGAACTTTCCTGGCCTTTTTCAGCCAAAAGTAAAATGGTCTAAGGCAGTTTCAGTTGGTTAGGTTTGCTTTTATAATAATCAGCCCCCATATCTTAGGTGAGGAACTGAGAACTTCTTGCATCACTCTGGAGTTTGAAAGATCACATTTAACTGGACTCAGACGGACGTGCTCTCTCAGGCTGTGCTCTCCACAGGCAGGTTGGAATAACATGGAGCACAGCTCTGCCGCCTCCGCTTTCTACAAGGGTTGCTTCCCTCCTCCTCGAGCACTTGATAAAGGGAGTTTTTAAAGCATCTCCTTGCCTGCTGCGGGGGGACCCTCCTCCTCTTCCCATCTGTTTAAACCGCTTCTAAGGGAGAATCAGGACTCAGATGATATAAATAAAAGGGAATAATGTAATTAATGCCAGTCAGAATGGTTTTGTGGAAAATAGTTCTTACCAAATAAATGTGATGACAAATTTTGAATGTTTGGTAAATGGAGGCAGCTGTACTAGATGTCACATGAGGAGTTTGACTACAGGCACTGATTAAAAAAGCAGCACTATAGAATATCAGTGTAGCACACTTAACTGGATTAAGATCTTGGTTGACTGACATCTCAAATTTGTTAAGGAGAATTGCTGTCAAATTAAAATATTTTGAATGCCATTCTGCAGTGTTTGGTAAATGCCTGAAAGTCCTCCACTATCCTTAATCAGTGCTCTAAAATCTGTGCTGAAAAAATATGCAGCTGACACAGAAGGGAAATGAGCAACGACTGCCGAGGGCATGGCCTGACGGGGGATGGCGTGCGGGTCTGCGCCCCACTGCCCGCGTGGGGACATGAGTCTGGTGTAACGCTGTGGCAAGGAGGGCTTGTGTTACCCTGAAACGTGCAGACAGAGGAGTGGGAAGAAGCAATGAAGTGTTCGCTGTGGCTGAGGAGTTGTGTCAGTGGCTCTGGCACCCTGCAGCCAGGCAGCGAGTCCTGGCTAGCCCAAATTCCTCCCTGGCAGTGAAGGGAGAGAGGACCCCCCCGGGGGCTTGGTTAATTCATCATGCTAAGATAGATGCCTAAGATGAACCCTTCCCTGGGGTGCCTGTCGCTCTCCGCAAAGGGGACATGCTCCGTAAAGACAATCAAGATAACTCATTTGGACTAAATGCCTGCTGTTCAGATGACGGGAGCTCTATGATAGAAATTTCATCTCTGTTGCCCATCATTAAACAGTGAAGCGAAAAGTGCAGAGGGGAAGCAAGAACAAGCTGTCAGGACAATTTGAAAACTATCACGTGGGTTCAGTTCGGGGGAGAGGCTACCTGGCTTCTACCCACCGTCAGAAAAAATAAGTATTTGTGTGAATGAAGCACTACTTTGGGGCAAGAGTGGAAGTAGAATTTTTCTGTGACTCCTCTGCTGCACTTTGCATGAGAGAAGGCAGAAGAGAAGCTCTGGAAGCAAAGTGAGGGGTGAAGGAACTGGAGCTGCAGGGGAGCTTTGTCTCTGGGGCCAGGGCTGCTGTGGGGTTTGAATGTTTGATGTGCTGACCCAGTTCAGCTTCAGTCTGTAACGCACGAGTTCTGGGGCAGCCGAGCAGCGAACGCAGGCTTCACAGCTACCACTTCAGGTCACCAGGAAGGGCTTGGGTTCAGGTCCTTTTCATAGACTGGTTTAGGGCCACAGAGCTGAAAAGTAAATTCTGTTTTATTGGAACCTTCTCCCTGAACTGCCCCATTCCCAATATCTTCTGATGCTCCTGGGTTCATTTTTTAGCTCTGTATGATCTGGTGTACTTCACATTATCAAGAGAAAGCTATTCAAATTTTGTTCAAATAGAACTGAGTAGTGCAAAGATAAATATTTCCTAAAGGCATCTTCATCCCTCCTTCTGTAAGTTGTCGAGATCTTTTATCTCTGTTAATATTGCCTGGGGCTCCTGTCAGAACAAGACCAGGATGTAGAAGGTAATTACGTCAAGGTGTCCAGCCTGAGACAAACAGGGACGGAGTAGCTGGAACAAGCCCGTAGACGTGGGCCTTGGCACACCATGTCTGTTTGCCCACGTGTAATGGACTTAATTTGGGACAGCCCTGGCTGTGTCTCCTCTTTGGCAGCCTGTGCACAGACATGGCTTGGAGGAGTAATGCAGCAGTCCTCCCCAGTCCTCCCCCCTCCATCTTTCTGTGATAGAGCTGGGCAAACCTGCACAAGCGGGGCTTTACCTGCACAAGCGGGGCTTTGCCGGCACCGTCCCTTAGTGTCTGCCCTCTCCAAAGGGGAGCAGCGAGGCTGTAGCTGCGTGGGCAGAGGGGAAAGCACCTGCAGAGGCACAGTGCAGCGTTAGAGCTGCAGTCGATTTTCAGTTTCAAAGCATCAGTAGTACTGCCTTTGGGCTGTAAACGTTGCTGTCTACAAACTTAAGTGTTGTTACAAAGAAAGAAAAATAGCCAATTTTTGTTTGTTTTCACTGCAGCCAACTACAGTAGCTACAGCAGCTGTAGGGTGGCTGGGTTTGCATTCTCCCTCTTCTAACGTTTCTCTTCTAGAGGCTGGTTTGGGGCTCTTCGAGAACATGTACTGAGTTGTCCTTGATATTACAAAGCCAGCACATAAATGTTATTTCATATGGAAATTAATAGTTGTTTTTGAAACCTTGCTTTAATTGCAAAGATCAAAACCTGTGGTAAGATGAGCCTTTTGAGCCGAGGAGCTGCCATGCTTGGAAATGGTGAGCATTCCCTTTAATACCTGCTTCTGTGGAAGACAAGCAGCTCTCACAATATAGCCGGTTGATTCTGCCTTGCTTTTAACACGGTTTGCAGAAAACCTTTTTATCTGCTGGTGTGTTTTAGCTTTCCTGGGACAGGGAGTGAGAGTCTAACCCTTTTTTCCCCAGTAACAGTATGCTCTCGGTGAGAAGGCTGCAGTGCTGGAGCAGCTCCGTCTGCTGCAGTGACATGTAGCACCGTGGCTGCTCCTGTGCCATGGAAATGTCACTCCTGGCTCAGAGTTACCCGTTAGTATTTGCTCTGGGAAAGGGACTGTTAGACTGGATGTATTCGATATTTCTGTATCTGCCTAGGAATTGGACTGGATACCATTAAGAAAAATAGTACGAGGTACAGACTGGTACAGACTGAGGGCTAATAGAAAGATGAGCACTGAGCATGGGGATCATTACACGCTTCCCAGCATTTGTGGCTGCTCCCCTGCCCACCTCCAGAAACACCAGCACGGGCTGAAGCAGGGCAGGGACCAGGCAGAGCCTGTCAGCCCGCAGTCAGGGAGGTGTTTAAGTGCTGCTTAACGGAGACAATCCAAACCGTATATAAAGTATTTTTTTACGCTTTATTTCTTGCTTTATTCCATATTGATCATTCCTGCCTCCAAACATGGTGTTTGGTGTCAGTTAATCAAATCCTGACCTGTATTTCAGGTGTATTTTTAGTTACCCCTTTGCATGAGCACTGTCTGTAGCAGTGGTTTGTCTGCTTGCCTGTGCCTGTTTGGCCAGGCTGGTGATCGCCCTGTTGGGACTTTCTGTATTTGGCAAACCATATTCACAGTATGGCTGTTGTTATAAGGAGAAAATTTAAGATATTAATGTTAGTGAATGGATTAAAATACCAGCTGAGGATTCACTAGTCAGCCCCACGGCTTTCAGTGGCCCTGAGAAGAACCATGTGGCTCTGTCCCCTTGTGAGCTGGGTGTATCAACCCTAACGTGCTGTTAATGCTAGGTCAGGCTTGGTCTCTTGTCTTCTCATTAAGATACCGAGATCTGACAGCTTGGTAGTGTAAAGTATTAATGCCTTCAAACCATCAGGGCTCTGCTTGTGTGATATCAAAATGCTACAGAGGAAGTCCGTTTAGTCTCTCTCTGGTCGGGGTCGTGGCGTGTGCTCCAGCTGCCACACCATACTCACAGCACTGCTTCACAGTGGCGTTAAGAAGCACACAGCAAAGGTATTTTACCTCAGAAAGAGCCATGTTCTTTATGTGCCGGTCACAATTTGTAGGTTGAAAAGCCCGCCGAATGCTGCTCTTCCCAAAGATGTATTAGCATATGCCCGTTTCCTGAGCAACGGCCAGCCCTTACCCATGGGGATACGTAACTCGGCGTGGTGTGGCAGCTCCGGCGTGACCTGGAGCTAGGGCTTACCTAAGCGCAGGTGCCTCCCCAGCACTCTGTGTGTGAGAGAGCAGCGTATTTCATCGGCTCCTCTCCATAGGGGTGGCCAGACACCCAGCTCCAAGCCACCCCATCACCCTGATACTGCTCTGCTCGCGCTGCAGAAGGGAGGAGCTGGGCTCAGCTTGTGGTCCACACTGTCACTTGTCACTGCAGTCACTAAAGCAAATGGATCGGCACAGGCGGATTGCTCAAAGCAGCAGCAGAGCTCTTTTCCGAGAGTAGCCAACACCCGCCCTCATCCACAGCCCCACTGGTCTGTAACTGCAGCCTGAGAGCTGAGCTTGGAAAAACAAGTGCTTTCACATCCACTCTATTCCCTACTCTACTCATCACTACTTCACGTTAGAAAGCTGTAACTTCTTTCTGGAAGCCTGACAAGACCTACAAGTGTTTCAAAAATACGAATAAAGGGTTTATTCATAATGCTGAGTACGCTTCAAGCTTGTCAAACTATATGCAATATGTCTGTTAAGTGAACTATGCGTAAGAAGCAGCACACATAGCTCTGTCAGCTGTGTGCATTAATTGTCAAGCCAAATAGCCTTTCCCCCCACAGCTCGTTAGGACAAATACCTGCCATTTGACTGGACGTTGCTGCCTCTGCTGTGTGGTGCGTTCCCCACTCTCTTGGTGTGTGGGTTTCTGAGGCTAATGATCCTCCTTCTCTACTTGCCTTGTGATCAAAGCCTGTCCTTGCTCTAGGAGCTTAGACTAGTGAGACACCATTTAAGACTCTGGGATTAGTTTCCAGTGGTGCCACTGGCCGGCTGTGTGACAGCAGCATGTCCCTTACGTTCCCTGCTGGCTGGGCCTCATGAGCAGAGACCTGCTGCAGTACAGACACAGCCCGCCCTGTGGTGGCACAGCAGAGGGCAGCTGAGAACAAGCTGGGGGGTGAAGGGGGCACCAACACACTGGCTGTGGACATAAGTGGGAACCTCTCAACCTCTCCTTCCCAATCGTCCTGTTATTTTTGTCAAACTGGAAACACTGCATTAAGCCGTTTCTGGTTCAGTGAAGGGGCATTTGCTATGCAAAGGCAGACTGTATTTGAATTTTCTTTCAAATGCCTCGTTAACTCTCTCTGGATTTACTGTATGCGCAATTATCCTGATGTTCTTTTACAACACGCATCTTTCGTCATTGGGGAGGGGCAAAAACAGTACCCCAGAGCAGCACATAACTGACTGCGTGACCGAGCAACGAGACCCTGCCATGGTAAACCTGTGGGCGTCAGGCAGGCACTCCCTGTTGGAGCCCCCAGCAGGACCAGCTTACCAAAATAAACCACTGCACCACAGCTAAGGTGTGATGGTTGAGAATTGCATCAGGCACCTATAGACACAATCATCACTGTGTTCAGGAGCCCCCTCACAGCCTCTGGCCATGCAGGTTGGGGTTTTGTTTGTTTGTTTTTTTTTAATTGTTGGGGGTCCTTTTCCTAGAGTAGGCCCTCTATGGGACATACAGTAAATAACCGTTGTCTCTCAGCATAATTACTTCAACTCTCCAGGAGACTTATTTTAAGCACCTTAAGTGCTAAGTTTAACCACCTTAAAGACTTAAGGCTCTACCTATCCTAGACTAGCTCTGAGGCCTCAGAATACTTTCTGCTCTGAAGTATGGTTCTAAACGTTGATGCTCAAGGTTCATTTCAAGGCTTTCCAAAGCAGGGCTGCAGTGGCAGCACAAGAGCATCCTCCACCGACCACGTACCACTGAGCCTTGTTTCCTGGCTGAGGCAAAGTCACCAGTAAGAAATTCCAGAGCATCAAATTTACGTTCTTTATGGTAGTAAACGTACTGTGCCTTAGTGATTCTGAATAAGTGCTGTTGAGAGCAAGGTCAGTCGAAGCAACTGCCAGAGTAGGACCAGCTCCTTTTCACATTGCTGACGGGGAGCAAACAGTTACCAACGCTTGTTTGGCCCAGCAGCAGTGGTGCCAAAGCTGCAGCCGCTTTGGCTGCCTGTGCTGCTTTCGTGGGGGGAGCTGACAGTTTGACTTGCTCTGTCCACAGCTCATCAGTGATGGCAGTGTGGTGTATGCAGAAGCCCTCTGGGACCATGTCACGATGGATGACCAAGAGCTGGGATTCAAAGCTGGCGATGTCATTGAAGTAATGGATGCTACCAACAAGGAGTGGTGGTGGGGGAGGATTCTGGACAGCGAAGGCTGGTTTCCAGCCAGCTTTGTACGGGTAAGAGCTTGATGTTTCTTTATGTCTCTCCATTAGCACCAAGTGTTTGCTCTTTTTCTCCAGGTTTAGTGTTCTGTAGTGACTCCTCAGCACTTTCGCTGCTAGAGATAGTTGGTTCAACATGTCCTGTTACATGTGCTATGGTACATCGGGCCCTCCCGGCTGAGTTGCCACCAGTGTGGAGAGGTCCCTCTTTACATGATTAAATCTGGGCAAGGGTGGTTCAGTTCCAGACTCTGGAGCTGAGCTGAGCTGCACCAGCTGGGGAGTAGCCCTGTGTGGTGGTTTGCAGCCTGGGCTCCTGCTTACCCATATGTATATTGGCTAGTTTGTGCCCGAGCACACAGCATCTTCCTCAGGAGTGAGCAACGAATACTCTCCTAGAGAGTAATCTCTAGGAAAATAGAGGGAGAGAGAATAGAGTAGAATCCCAGACGCAGCTGGCAGAAGTCTTCACTGTAGTGTCCACTTCAGACAGTATGTTTAAGCATGGCACCAAATTTAGCTTTCTCCATCTGGTGCTGGGGCCACTGCAATGCCACATCCCAAAGCATGCAACCACCTGACTCACGCATGCACCTTCTCTGAGCCCTGGAGTCTTAGAAACATCTGGCTGCTGGACTACCACACAGTGCTGTATTCCAGGCATTAAAAAATGGAGGAGAAAACCACAAAAAAAAGTCTTGGTGATCGTGTGGGACAACTGATGGGGGGAAT
>KZ506880.1:61127-74403 GCA_002844005.1 Limosa lapponica baueri | reverse complement strand
CATGCACTGAAAGCATTTGATCTCAACTGTGAAGCTCACGTGATCACAGTTCTCACTGCAAGGCTAATAAAAGCAAAACTGTGGAAAGGTGTGTTCCCCTCCTTCTTTCTGAAGCATCCATTTGTCCTTTTATTTTACCTTTCTTTCTCAGAAAAGAACAAGCTATTGTAAAACACTACAAATCAGATTAATATAGCCAAAAAATGAAGGTCCAGCTGCACTAATTTAAGCTGACAGTTGGGCTGCTCGGTGCCAAGTTTGTGTCAAGTTTGTGTTTGAAGTATCTTTCAGTCCACACCGAAGTCCGTAGCTATGAGTTACCTGCACCCATGAGGCTCAACAGCCTTCCCTGTAGGTCTGCCACGCTCTCCCTAACACAGACAACTTCCTGTAGCCACCAAAGTCCTCTTACTGCTGTACAATTTTTAAAATTTTTTATTTTTAAAGCTGTCACATGGACCCCATTCTACTGTGGATGATTAAGACAGGATAGCCAACAGCATGATGGATTTTGAAATAAAGCCTAGGAAAGTGTTTGGCTTCCCCCACGCAAGTCTGATGTCTTACCTGCAACACCTAATGCAGCAACACCTAATGCAGCAACACCTAATGCAGCAACACCTTCTACCCCAGCACTACAACTGACATTCCCTACAAAGAAACATTCCCAGCTAAATACTGAGTACATCACTCCTGATTCCAGGTCACCTCACCAACACAACTATTTGTTACCTGAATTTGTCTACAGCAACCCATGGAGTTTAGAATCTGAAGTAAAATGTTGGAAAAAGCAAGCTTTCTTTTTGTCCATAATTAGTTACAGGACAACCTGACTCAAAACTTCTTGTTTCTGACATCACTAACCGAGCAGTTACTTTTCTGGAAGGGGCTCTGGCTGTTACCAAGTGGTTAAAAGCTGCCTCTAAAACGAGGGGAATTCTTATCAATACCTCCCACCTTCAGAGCAAGTAACTAACAAGTCACCCATCAGCATGGAAGTGGGAGAGCAATATGCATCACAATGTCATTGCAAAACGAATCTGGGAAGAAGGAAAAATCAAACCATTACTGATCCACCATTTTGGTAGCTCCACGGATACATTTAAAGTAAACAAGCAAGGAATCCCAAATGCAGACTTAAAAGCTCAGTACCACATTTTCAGGAGTGTCGGAGTACGAAGTTAATTCTTCACAACCACAGACCACCGCAGGAACAGCTGTACCAACATCCCTCTAACCCAAGGATGATCAGCATCACTCTGCAGAACAGTGTTTCCCCATTATATCCTCCCAGATCCCAGCAACCCACTGGTTAGGGAGTATGAATTTTCATCAGCTTCAATGATCTGCAAAAAAATCCCCAAACCTATAAAAGCGATGTAAAAGCGATGTCAGGGTAACTGACCAGCAATTAGCTTGAGGTAAAACGCGCTGAAAACCTGTCCATGGGACTCCTAGTGCTCAGCTGCTATTTTAGAAGCTGAACTACTTGACTGACCAACAAAAAAAAACCACCTGTAGCAATAATCTCAAAACCCAAGTGTTATTTCTGCAGTTCAATGCAGTTATTGACATTATACCTTCCTCTTCCACATGCGTTGCTTTTCACGGGAATGTTACCGGGTAAGTTATTGTTATTTTTGGAGACCTACAATAAATGAAAACAGCCAGTTAGTTCAAGCAGTGTAAGTCCTGTTCCCCCCAAATACACATACTTGCATTTTAACATTAGTGTCATTTACAGCCACCCACACTCTAAAGAAATAGGATAATTGCCCACACCTCACACCTACTCAAGCTTTTTTCCTCATGGGAACACTCAAGACGCTGATTTATAACAGCTTTCTGCTCAAGGCCCATCACCCCTGAAACAGCACTGATTTGGTATCAAGTAAATGCTAAAGCATTGTGAAATTTTACATCTGTTCCATTTTCTTTGTTTTAAGCTATAAAATAATAAAGAACTCAAACCCAAGGAAATCCAGGAAATGCCTCAAAAGGGAATGAGGCAGGACTACACCACCTTTACCATTCTCTCAGGCAGGGCAGCTTATTCCCCATTGGGAAGCCTTTACTACTGCGTTTTGTTAACCTTTAAGAAATCTTATTGAGAAAAATCACTGAACTGTTTTGCTTTGCTTCTATCAGCCACCAGGTTTCATTAGCTTAGTGTTTCAACAGACCACACTGCTATGCAGCAAAGAATCTCTTCGAAAAGGGATGTCACAGACAGTAGAAAAAAACCACAATAAGCAACACAAGTCAATCTTTATTGAAAACTGAAGTATTAATACATAACAATTCTTGTTACAATAAACGTGCTTTTAAGAATTTAAATCTGAGCTCATCTACTCATTGAATTGCATAAAAAATAAAAAAGTATGAATTTTCACAATTGAACTGGCTCAGAATGGAATCTCCACTCTTTGTGTTGATGCAATAGTTCAATGCAGGAGTGAGTGATGCCTTAAAACTTATTCTGGAAGACAACATTGACCTAAACTTAAAAAAAAAGTACCAATACAACTGTTTGTAAGACAGTTTTAAAAAAAGTCATAAAAAGGAAACCTGTGTCTATTTCATAACAAACATGGAGAACTATTACTGGGGCCTCTTGTACTTCCATTGCATGCACTCACTTTTTCAAATCTTAGACATGAGGGCAGCCAATAATAGCATTACAATAAAAAAAAACCACTAACAAATCCATTCTACTTAAAACAAGTCTGTACAGCAGCCAGCTAAAAAAGCTTTCCCAGTTTGCCTGCTAAGTGCCCAAAAGTCACAACAGTTTAGAAAAGTCGTGTTTGCTTTCTTGATGTTGAAACTTCAGAGCCCATAAATTGTTTAGATTATTTTTTTGAATCACAAATGGACCCTTACTACCCGTGGAATTCAGATGTTTCAGTGTTACATTCAACCCACACAAGAAAAGGTTTCCTTGTCCCCAGATAAGCACTATTCCTCTTCCCCCTCGCCTGTCTACGAAACACAGCTCGCTTTCTCTCAACACCCCCCCAAAGAGGTGCACACACCCGGCTGGAAAAGTCCTCACTGCTTCAGAGGAGATCTCAGAATGAACTTGATTCTTGGCGAGGCTCGATGCACAAAACTATCCTAACTTTGGTGCAGTTGTTTCTGTTAATTGGCATTCTACCTCCTCAAATCTGAGGGTCGCTGCAGGAAGCTTAGAGTTGATAAAATACAGGATTAGAAAGCTGACACTTATATTAATGAGAACAATCTGAATGAGCTTAAAACTTTATGTCTTTTGAACAGGCGTTCACAAACACTTGGACGTGAGGATGAGTGTGACCCTCTACATGTGCGAAGGTCGGGCAGTGACACCTGCTGGAGAAGGCTGGACATGGACCATGCCTATTTCCTACCCACAACTGCACAAACCACATCCTGGGCAACTGCAAATCACCATTCACCAACCACAGCATCCGTCCTCTTTCCCACAGGTTCCAGCTGAAGCATCACGATTGTTCACGTTCCTAAGATGGGAGGTTTCACATACGTGGTATTTACTACTCTGGCACGAGTTTAAGCCTAGAGTTAAGTGGTAGTATCGGATCGCTGCGCTTACCTATTCCAGCAAAAACATGTTCTAGGCCCAAATGAATGGTGTATAATACTGGGGAGTGACTCCAAGTCAATTCTGACCATCTCTTGCTACCTTACTACCCAAGTAGGAGTGAAGCCAGAATGCTCCATGAAGAGTAGTCAACGTTGAGTACCCTGGTATACAACTCTGTACCATGAACTATGCTCAGACAACACTAAGACATGGTGGTACTTACAGGTGGTGGTGGTGCTTTGTTTTCTTTTTTTTTTTCTTCAGTGGATGAAGCAATACAAGGAAGGACTTCAACTAAAGGATTTTTTTCATCTACCACTGCATCTAAGCATTTAACTTGCATAGTACACTCAAAAAGAAGCTTTCTTGAACGGCCTTCCTGCACGTCTCCTAGAAACTTCAAACAGGAGATGGTTACAACAAGCATAAGCAAGATCTAGTAGTAGGTTCTCTCTTTTCCTTCCTAGTGTTTCGTTAACAACCACCACGCCACTGACTAGGGCTACACGTTTTTGGTGCCAATTATTAGCCGTTTTTCTTTTGCTGCTGCTACATTTAAAAGACATTTTCATCAGTTGTTACTGACATAGGGAATACCTCAGTTTTTAAAAAATACTTTATCTAAACTCAACACCTGAAATTTTAATTAAAAAAAAAAAAAAAAAAAAAAATCTTTCTTGGACTTCTCTTTGTTATTGCTGCAACAGTTATTTTCAGTTCCAGGTTTAAAGTAGTACTTTTTTTTTTTTTAATCATATAAAGCTGCCATAAAATTTTTTTTTTTTTTTTTTTTTTTTTTTTTTTTTTTTTTTTTAAAGAGAAGCTTGATCTGAAATGTCTCTACTGCACTAGCTCTTTTCATTTGCTGAGGAGCTCTAGTGCAAACACATACTGCGTATTTATTTATAAAGGAATTCTAAATAGGGAATGTTATATAAAAAGCAGGAGAGAATGTTTCGTAAGACCCTCACTGTGTAAACGCCTATTTAATGATGTACAGTTTCCCCCGCTGCAGTTTTATATCCATGCTTTCTACTATTTGCAACAAAATACCATTAAGATAGTTATATATACAGATATTCCCCCCCGTCCCCCTGCACTGTGCTTTTGGTTACTTTCCGTATCAGCTACCGGAGACACGCTCCTCCCTCCCAGTAGATTATAATCGATCGAACCTGGAAGGTGCAGTACCTTGCAAAAAAGGTACAGTTTCCCCCTCGTGGATGAATCCCATAATGCAACTTAGAATAAAAAGTGCTCAAGTAAGTGAGACTGCCTAAATGTTATGGAATATTATACAGAGACCAATTCCAAGATGACATTTAGGAATCTGAAGTTAGAGCAAATATATAGGAATTTCTGGTCGTTCCTTAACTATTTATCTATTGCAGCATTCATGAAAGTTCTCTCCTATGATTTTCAAAGCTTTAGTTTGTTGGGTGATGAGACAGGAGACAGCAAAGCTTTGAGCTTGTTCTTTATAGCTTCTCGCCAATATAGCACTGTTTCACACCTCAGCTCTTTGTTAAAATCTTAGCTAAGACAACAAAATACCACTCTCTACTAGCTAAAACGGACACATGGTCTGTATGAATGCTCACTGTACTCTCTGGCACACCTGACTAATCAAAGCTGCAAATCTACTACACAAATGGAATTGTTAAACAGAGTTGAATGAAGAAGCAGTACAGATTCAAATAAGTTTGTCTGGGGTAATTTTCTGCTCCATATAAAAACATATGGAAATCCCTAAGCTGCAGTAAGTGCTCATGAGTAAGGTTTAAAGTACTTATTCCAACATAGTTATGTTCAAGGCATTAGAAATAAGGGGGGCGTCCACTGACAGTAATTCATGCAAAATAAACCTAAACTTTATTAAACCAAAAAAAAAAAAAAAGGAAGTACAAAAGATGGAGAGTGCTTACTGTAAAACACAAAGTTACTGAAGGCTCTAACCACCAACGGGTTATGAAGGTACGTAAGCCTCCCACCAGGGCAGAGAGTACTGGAACGGCAGCATTGAATCAGCTCTGGTGCTACCCTGAAGTAGCTGCCAAATCTGTATAGGAGCAGAACACCCCAAAACGAAGCGTAACTAGATATACAACTTAAAAAAAAATTTACTTCTGAATGGAAATTAACCTACAAGAATACAGCCTGATATACCTCTGTGTAAACGCTTAAAAGGGAACAACATTTTATAACCATTTACTGCATAATTTATTGCAGGCAGAATGCATCCAAAAAAAAGAAAATTGCATCTTTCTGGAATTGTAAGTCAAGCAGGTTTAAGAAAAACCTTGATTTTATGTGCAATATTCAAATTTAAAAATTTAAAATCTCTCCTGTAACAATTTTGGTATACAAATGGGTCCTAAGGCTAGCCCTTTATCCCTACAGCATTTGCTTTGAGGTACTTCTTAAAAATTGAAGTTGCAAGAAAGAATATCAGAAGTGACTCATTGCAATGAAATGCTAATCTGCAGTCAGTCTTGTTTTATGTGCTTCCAAGTGCAATTCAGGAAGTAAGAAAAGAAAATACTAAGAAAACACATCAAAATGCTGTAACCAACAAATGGCTCCTACTTCAATTACAAATATTTTCAGGAAGAAAAAAAAGAGAGTAACTATTTGAAACCTTTATGTTCTGGCAGCCCTGCTACAGCATATCCATAGTCCAAACTGCAAGTAGCTAATAAGGAAATTGTGTTAAAATGATTTGTTCCCCTTTAACATACTCATCAGGCACACAAGCTTTCCTCAGAGTAACATGCAGCTGAGCTCCTCCTGTTTGTTGTAGAAAGCCCTAACATTTCTTAAGTTTCAGGAAAGCAAGCTGGATCAACTGCACATACATTTTCAACTGACTACAACATTCCCTAGGAAAAACAGCATGGATTTCCTGAACTGAGAACTAAAAGAAAGTGTTTTTCTATCAGTCTGTGTGGCAGTCTCACTTTGACACATCTTGCATCATATGAAAGATAGTACTGGATATACATCTCCCCAGGACATGCAATTCATTACGCAGGTGATGTCACCTCCTACTATTCCTAACAGCCAGTTATGCCTCAAGGAAGTTCGCTTTATTTACTGGCACACACAGCGTTACCTTTGTCATTTCATTCTGATCCTTAAGAACATCTGTATAACACTGAATCCATATAATGAAAATGAAAAGGTATGAAGTAAACTAAGAGTGTGCGGGATTTCTACAGCTTGTCTGACTCATTTTCCAGTCACTCCAATTTAGTAGTTGAATTTGAAAAGAATACATCACTTAAATAAAAATATGCCCCTTTTAAACTGGCAACTCCATCAACCTGAAAAAGGCTGAAGCACTTATCTAATGTATATTATGGTATCCTATAAAGAAACTCACTTTCATGATTCTACCTTTTAAGACCCTGCATACATTACAACAGTGCATTAGTGATACAAGTTGTAAAATACTTTTCGGTTCCTTTGGATTTGCATATGATGGTTTTTGCATCAGTCACTGCAGGTAGATTGAGCAAGCTTTGTTTCTGTGTTTTAACATGCATTCAACTAGATATGGATCAGAATAAATTTATACTCCCTTTTTATCATTATAATTAGCTAAAAAATTGCAAGACAGTCCACAAAACAGGATTTGCTTTAAGACTAACTGCTGGAGTTCCAAGATGTAAGATATGCAGCACTGGAAAATCTTCAGTGATCAGGAATTAGTAGTGTTTAGCCAAGTGTTGAAAGCATTCAGAAGAAAAGTCCTGGTTGGAGGCATGAGGGCTTCAGCACCAACTTTTAAACCTCAATTTCTTGATTGCATATCTCCCATCTTCAAACCTAAATTAAGAGGGGAAGGGGGGAAAGTAGGAAATATTCTTAATTATGTGAAATACTGTTTGAGTGTGGCAGAACATTTTAACACTGCATGCAGCACGTTGATATGCACACACAACGGATAATAAGCATTATATAATGCTACCCTCACACTTATCCAGGCAACTGAAGTCTACAGGCTTCTAGGTTAAGAATTCACTCCGTTGATTTTCTCCTGTCATGTCCATTCCAGCTTTCCATCATCACTACTAGTTTTGTCTTAAGTAGAAGGTGCAATATTAAAAAGGTATTTTATGCTAAATTTAATTATCGACAGTCATGAGTTTAGTCACAGCAAAACTTTCACTTTTGATGCTCATGTAACATGACATTCTTGGATGTAGTACTGTATGTGAAACATTTCAGATCTGCAGACTGATATGCAGTATCACAGCAAAATGAGAAGCAGCTGTTGCATTACTAACTCAAAGGAAATAGAGTTGCCTGTAATCAGAGAACTCGGGACTCCTAACTGCTGAAACAGAAACCCAAGGAAAGTTAAAACGTTAACTTTGTCATAAACTAAATGGACTACAAGTGAGAATTTCTAGTTCAGTTGGTCTGACAAGTCCTTCTTTCAGATGAAGCTGTTCTCAATTTATGCAGAAGTGAGGACCCCAGAAACATTAGGCTTTATGTCAGTTTGACACACGTTATGCCCTCAAAATCCATGCCACCTCATAGCAGACTTCAAAATTAAACTCCTTTCATTGAAACCCATGATCTGAATTTTGGTCCACGCTAGAAACGATCTTTCCATGCTGTCTGCAAGAAATATGAACTGAGACTTACCTGAAACAGAGCAAATATATGAAATTAACTTAAGGTCATGTATTTGTTTCAGCAGTTTGTGAGAAAGATTCACCCTTAGAGCAAGGCAAAACACTTACCTTGCCTACATACTTAGCAATCAAAAATAAAACTACGAAGAAGTTACACACATTGCTTCCTTCACGAATTACAGCACTGCTGAATTCAACAATTACCAATGAATCCAAAATACTGAATACATTTAGTCCCAGATATATTTTAGTAAGGCTCATTCTTTCATATTCAACAATCATGAACCATGAAAATGTTTCATGATTTCTGAAGACAACGAAGAAGCCTGACTAGGCTTCTCTCCTTGCAGGGAATAGTTAAAACATAAGCAATAATTTTTGTGTATTCTTACTCAACTAGAATACTGTCCAAGTACCCCAGGCTGCTTACCTTCTGAAAAGTCTGCCAAAACAACCTGCAACGCTGTCATTCATAAGACAAGATTAATTGCTTTCAATCTAAATTGGTAACTTACACTGACTGCCAGGATGATCACCACTGTGGGGGCACATAACTATAGGTTGGTGTTCCTGGAGCCCGATACGTGGGCATAGTAACTGGATGAGGGGCTACTGGAGTTGGGGAATGAGTTGTCAACAAAGTACCTAGGACGAAGAGAACATTTTTTTCAGTAAGCACAAATTCTAGTACAGGAAAAAAAAAAAAAAGGAGAAAGAGAGTCAATTTTAAAAACAATTACAGCTTGCTCATCTTCCGATTTAAAATTATCAGTATCATTTTGCTCTCCAGCCTCAATCTTCCTTCAAACATTTATGCAAGAGGAGCATTTTGATGTTTAGTCCAACACACACAAAGACGCTCATTACTCAAAAACAGCTCTAGCAGAAACCCTGTAACATAAGCATTATTCACTGCAAAATTTTTTTCCCACAGCAGGCTTTACATGCCATAAGAATACCTGATGGTAGAGACAACTTGACTGATAAATCAGAATTAGTTCTAGTTTGCATTATTCCAGATAGGTTTTTACAGACTAAGGGGCTTCAGAAGTAAAAGGGCTGAGATAGCAGTATCTTAACAGTCTTACTCTACAGTGCTTTGTAGAAACAGCAAACACCTGCCATAAGCTTGCCCACGTACGAAACTCCAATGTTAGTTCAGTTTGTGGCACCAAGTTCTCTAGTTTTGAGATTTCTCAAATGAAATGATAAATCTGACAAGACAAAAAACAGAATCTGAAAATAAGCTCATGGCTCTTGTTTTTTTAAATTACTGAATTGAGCGCCCTTTGAGTGAATGTGGACAATTCTTCTAAACTCACTGAGTAACAAAGCATGACATCCCCTCAGTAAACACTCAGATGAGTCTAGATATTGGTTAAACAAAATTTTCTCCAAAACACTACCACTTAGAGTGTGACATTAGGAAGCTGACATCCCTGACCATTGCTTAATGCACAGAAGACCTGCAGGTAGTGCAAACACATAAAATCATGTATCTCAACATACAAAGAAGGTCAGCGGTGTGAGGGGTGGGTCGAGAACACTGCATTTTCCTCAGCCTAAAGAGGCTGCTGTTTTCAACTAGGCATAAAGAAAAGGTATTGAGAAAAAGTCAGAGCCTTGACACTGACAGGATGAGAGGCAAAGGATGCAAGTGAAATTCCATACAGATATACAGAAAAATTATTCTACCATAATACTAATATCTGAAAAGAGGATGCAGTATCTCCATTCTTAGAGATGATGAAAATATCACTGAACAAGTACAAAACCTGATCTAGCTGGACATTTTGGTAGCGCAGCCGTGCTCTGTCTCGACCTGAATGGAGAGCTTCATCAAGAAAACAGAAGGGTTCTGAGTTCCCATACCTGCTGACATTGCCATAGTAGTCCCAGCCACCATCCCCATAGTCACACCGTTGCCTCTCGGTGGTGGAATCGGAGCAGGATACATGGTTGCTGGCATGCCGTTAGGCTGCACAACTGTGGTGTGGTGAATTACGTGGGGTGGTGCTGCATATAAAGGCTGTGTGTAATAAGTGCCTTGCTGTTAGAGAGAAAAAGTAAATTAAGTAATTATAGTATATCTGGTGGAGAAGATAAATGACATCCTCTTTCACAAATGTATCATAAAATAAAAGCATCACTCTAAAGATGAAGTGCATTTACAGAGCAGAAGCAGAATTATTAAGTTCAACAATTCCAATTCCATTTCACTGGCAAACTTTTTAACATTTAGCCCCTTTTAAAGGCATTTAGGATAACATTAAAAAGCAGGGACCTTCGTAGAACTCCAATGCTGACCGCACCTTCAACAATAAGGGCTCATTCTGTCGTTCATCCCCTTTGTTTCACATCTTTTCATACATTAATCCACAACAAAACCTGTCTCATTCTTTCACAGCATCTTCTTCAGATGCTTTTAGTTAAAGAACCAAAGTTTTTTGGCAAATCTAAATACACTAAGCAGATTAGATAAACCTTGTTATGTACTTACTAATTCTCTTCAACTACTGCGTACATGCCAGGCAAGTTTCCTCTATGCAAAAAGAAGCCCAACTCTTCCCTAAAATATCATATTTACTGAAATTGCTTAATTCTACCCTTTCTAATACTTTGCAACAATTTGCCTAGTATGAGACTTGGTAACTCCGTGAATCATAACAGAGGCTTCCTAAAAGAAAAATTAATGCAAGTTCATGCCAATTTTTGCCAAATGAAATCAGGATGCAGTAATTACAGCATCCAGCACACATTTTTAAAACTACTGAATCTAGTGTCTCTTCAAAGACTGAACACATTATCAGTTAAGTGCAGAGTAACCATCATGAGAGAGAGAACATAAAAGTGCACTGTAAATCACTGTATTAAGAATTCTCTGGAGGCAGCTAAAAATTCTTTCCATCCGTGAAGAAATAAATGTGATGTAAAGTTAAAAATTCAAGCAGACATTACAAGATAAACAAAATACTATCCAAACACCGTTTTTTTGTTTTGTTCATTTACCTGTGCATATGGATTCTGCTGTGGGTAGGCACTTCGAACTGGGTACACAGCAGTCTGATAGGGATTCGGCGATGAAGAGTACGGTGGCACTGCACCACTGGTGGGTGAACAAGATACTTTATATGGGGTGCCTGGTGTATAACCTGAAACAAAGGTAAATCTGCATTAAAAACATGAAAAGCAAGTGTCAGTATTCAAATCCATGGATACTGGAAAAAAGGTAGATTTGGATTTTTGTAGTAATATCATTAAATACTTGGATTTGGCATATTAGGCAGCATTCCTACATAGGAGGATTTGGCACATGTTAGTATCAGCCCATTTCTCAACACACACCAAAGTGTACTGTTAAACCAAGTAATGGTTAACTAACCCGCCACTATCTTGTTTTGAAGATGATACAACACAAGAATAACAAATTCAACAGTCAGAATCATGTAAAGAGCTCAAGACGGCTTTTCAGAGAACAGAGAGACACAATCTGCAACCTCCACTTCAACTTACATTTATCCATGCTTGTTTTCTGGCATTTTCTGAACTGGCTAAAATAAATATGAAAGGCCACACCTTTAAAACGCAACCACTGTAGAACTCATCACCAGCGCAAACTGGACTTCAAAGGTACTTCAGCATCTTTAAATCTCTTTTTTGTGTATTACATAAGTAGACGTACCCTTATTATCACTTAAGAATTATTTTTATACATTACAGTAAGACTTCAGGTGCCATCAGAAAGAATTTTGCATTCCTATTAGAAGGCCCTCAAAATCAGTCTGCCTTGTAAATGGTGGGAACTGTTCAATTTTTACAGAGATAAGCAGCAACTGCTGGCTCAGACACTGCCTAAAGACAGTTCTTCCATAATTTCTCCAACCCTCACCAGCCAAGGTCTCAGGATAACAGAACACGAGCTTGATGAGGCACGGAGGAGATCTATGAAAAGCACCGTTGCTGCTGCACGCTATACTTCCACAATTATACTATGGCTTAGTGGCTGAAGTGGGAACAGAAATACCTCAGCAGCAGCATCCACCAGTAGTAACATTTAGGGTAGTAAACAACAGGCATGACCTATTCCGGAGAAAGCATCAAGGCCCTAGTCTGTGCTATGCTGAAAAGGTCTTGGGTCTTATGTAGGTCTACCACACCAGGAGATGCAACATCCACAGATACAATCTCTATTTAGCTGGAATTGTACACACTGGTACTAGGGCAACACAAGGAAGAAAAAACACTTGGTAATTATAGAAAAAAAAAAAAAGAGACTATCAGAATAGAGATTAGGTTTACTTCAAAAACTTTACAGAATGTGCCGACTTCAATACCGAGAACAGATCTGAAGCCATATAGCAGAGAGAACACTGGCATTTGTGTTGCGAAAAATCAGTCTGTGCGGGCAGCACGATGACAGATGACCTTCATTCTTTTTGCAGAAGTCTGAGTTCCTTTCCAATTTCATGCCACCCTTCAAACTGAAAATTGTTGTGTTAGCAAAGAAATAGGTTTACTATGTGTGTGGGTTTTTTAAATAGAATTTATCACCTATAGAGATACTCAAGAAAGCTACCACAGCACTTACTCTGAACTCTTGTTTTCAGAGATCCTAATGAATAGAGCATGCTGAGGAAGTAACTAGTATGGGGAGCTATTTGTGTTAAAAAACTCTGCTGCAAATGCTGAACATGAGGCATCACTACTGAACCCTGTCTCCTCAAGTCAAGTCCACCCTCATTCTAAAAACCCACTGATACAGCTGCACAGGCAATTTAACTTTCAATCTTGCAAAGCGGTACATCTGTACAAGAAGTCCTCTGCCTTCCCATTTAATTTTTTTTTCTCCCTTACAGGGAGCAAAGACCTTAAAAGTAAACCACATGGTTATTCAAAACCACAGAAATTTAAGAAAGATACCTGTGAAAAGGTACCCTTTCTCAACAGCAGTGGCATGGCACATTCAAATACTGCTGTGTGATGCAAATTTAGAAAACCTTTCATTCTAGAAACAAGCAGTTACATTATCAAGAAAGTTAAAAAAAAA
>KZ506880.1:35643-46837 GCA_002844005.1 Limosa lapponica baueri | reverse complement strand
ATTTCCTTTGCTTAGGGATATGCAACACAATTAACACCCTTTTCCGTTCTCCCACCATGCATTATTATTAAGAACCATAGGGGTATTGCTATTTGTGCTAGATAGCATTCTGCAAACTATGCCTAAATTACAAGCTTAAACCCTCTCATGGTTAACACCATGGTGGAAAACATTCCAGTCAAAACCAAAACCCAATACCCAAGAGATGCCAAAGCAACAATCTTAACTCTTACACACTGGCAACACATATATAAGCCAATCACCATCTGGTTTGTGCAATTATTAGTCTTATATATTAACTATATATTGGTTGTATGGTGCACAACCCTTGTCAACCAGTAAAATACAAACATATAAATGTGGCTGGAAAAAAATGACAAAAAGGTGAAAATTCTTTTTTAAAAGAAATAAAACTGAAGACCTTCAGATATTTCTCTTGTACAATGTCATCGTTTCAGTAGTAAAACGTAGAAGTGATTATGTTCTGTGTAGCAGAACTGCAAATTGATTCACAGCTTGCTGACATTTATGACAGGTAGGACAGCTTGCTCTTTTCTAATTATCCTCAGATGTCTCCCTTTTGCTGTAATACACTTTCCAGAAATGTGAACTGACATTCATCAATCAGTCATGGTCAGTCACAGAGGAATACTACAGTAACCGGAGAGCTGGTGCATTGACTCTAGCTGTGTTACAAAAAGAATGCTACCATTAATATCTAGAGCAGAATGAGTACAATGGTGACTCAGAAATACTGTCTCCAGCACTACAATGCAATACTTCTCATCTGAGCGTGGTTTGTTTGGGTAAGAAGAGAGAGATCTGTCTGGGGGATAAGAGGTCATAACTGCTGGAACCACACTAATGATAAAAAAAAAATTGCTTGAGAAGGTGTAGCCTTAGACACTTCAATGTATCTGTTGGAGGGGACTCGATTTTTAGTAACAAGGAAGAGACGATAAAAGCACTACAGGGAAAGCTACCTTCTACAGTGAGCTGATATCTGCTCCAAAAATGAATTTTTATGTTTTGTGGAATATTCCATAAAATTGGAAACACCCAATACTCCACCCCCCGCTATTCTGCACTGCTGAGAATCTGGAATTGCTTGCACTGTTCTGGAAATCTGTGCATCCACAATACCTTCGGACTTGCCCTGGAGAGGCAGATAACGGGCTTGGAGAGCCACCACCCAGTGGCAATTAGAAGCTATTGCAATAGCGTGAAATTTTTATCTGGGCAACTTGTTTTCCAGTTGTGGAAATAAACAGATGGCTAGTCCCTTACTGTCTTCTTAATGCTTTGTTTGGTGCTTTTTTGGTGGTTTTGGATTTTTTTGTCTGTGTATTTGAAACCCATAATACACGTTCTAAAGGAAGCGAAACTTACTGGCGTGCAAGTAAGAGCATGCAATGGAGATGTGTGGGAAGTCATGTTAATTCAGGATATATTTTAATAGCTTGTCTATATTGTTCAGCAGTCTCAAAAGAGCCTGTAATTAAAAAATACCCCTAGGATTTGGTATCTTGGTTGAAAAGTAGATTTCAGGCAGTTTTGTTTGCCCTCACTAACACTGGTAAATGCTATCAAAATATTCACAAGCATTTCTCCTTTTCGGCTTCCTCCATTCCTACCCCTTTTTTCACCACTCAGAAGCTCTTCTCATGCTCCTCCTTCTTAGTTTTTTCCACAAGATCAAAATGCCATCTCGGTGGGCCTTGCCACTCTCTCCATCATTAAAAGTATTCAGAAGTGTACTTTTTGATCAAACACTCTGAGTGATAAACACAATTCAAAAGGTGTTATGCAGGTGAAGAAATGTGCAAATGTGTTCTGATTTTCTGAGGGCATCTGCCAGAACCCTGCTGACACACCAACCGTATGAAAATGTCTCAGAATGCTATTCTCCCTGACTCTTTCCCTTTCTCAATAGTGGCCACGTTCCCTTTTTGTATGAGTTTAATTCCTTGAGGATTTCCGTATGGGACACATGCTTTTCTATAATGACAAGTCCATCACAGGTATCTCCATCAGGTACACAAAAGCCTCTGAAAAAAATAGTCTATGTGGACACCAGCTGTAGCACAGATCTAACCCAAATTCAGACATGAAAGATTTATTATTCAGTAGAACCATTTCTTTTGATTGTGTTTTATGGGCATCAGAAACATTTCCACTCAGTACATACCTACTTTATGCATAGCTAACCTAAGGACAGTATGCTGTGCCGCAGCATAGCCTTCTCCATGAGATACACAGGTTTTTTACAGGCAGTCAACTTGGCTCTTAATTCCAAAGCATGGTATCATAAAAGTAATTAATATATGTAGTAAATAACCAGACAAAGTACTATTTCCATCATAGTGGGCACTGAAAATGTGTGACAGAAAACATAAGAACTTCATAATGATCCCAAACAAACACCTGAAAGCTAGGAATTACAAAATTAAAGGCAGACATAAAATTAAACAGGATTTGGAACGTATGTAGATATTAAGGTCTCATAAATCACCTCAACTCTACTCTGTTATTACGCAGATAAATATAAACCTATGAAGTAAAATCCTTAATCTCCTGGTTAGATTTCTTTTCCACTAAATGGAGGCACGTTTTAAGCCACCCATGTCCTGTTGATAAACACGTGGACAGGTTTTGTAGACTAGGTATAGAGTTGCTCAAATGCAGAGCAAATAATAAGGAAACACTTACTTCCTACATGTCTATTAGTAAGAGCTTACAATGTGGACCACTGCATTGTGGCATTTAGTGGGGCTTTGCAAATGTCTGTTACCATTGTGACTTATTTTAATGATGCACATCATCAGCTACGCTTTTGCTGAATATTGTTGAAAGCACTGTAATAATCTCCTTTAGTTTCTTTCAAAAGCAGAGGAGAGAGAGACTTCCCAGACCTATATAGGCCACGAGCAGTTGTTCTGGTAGAATGAACACCTACTCTGCTTTTATAGTGCTATAAGTCACTGCGAGACTCTACAGATAAAATTGAAATTCTTTTGTTAAGAGTTTAACAATAAAAATTCTGCATAAAACTAGTTAGAACCCCAACTTCAAGATAAGTAAGCTGCTACAGATAAATGTTTAACAGCATTCAAAACGGTATCAGTAAAATATTTTACAATTCCCAGAGAGTGGTACAGAATACTACATTCAATTTTGTCCTGTATTTGCCAGAATCAAGAGTAAGAATAATAGCACCTAAAAAAGGTAGCCAATTTGTATTTCCTGTCACTGACCTGTTCCTTTTTATTTGATGCCATTGTTTTGCAGAAGAAAGAGAAGTATAGTTAATTCAGTGTTGTGAAGAAGGAAAAAAAAATGTTACCATTTTGATATATTAAACAAAAATACCTACTAATTTATGTACCCCTTTTTCATTTGTTCATTGCTAAAGTGAAAGTGCATATTTGATCTTATTTGTTATCAAGGTCATCAATTCCTGATTCTATTTGTTTCTCCAGACACTACAACAAAGAATGACTCAAATCAAGCAGCAAGAAGTTAGGAGTTTGAGTCTACAGAGTCTCTTGCAGGCAGATACGATGTTGTGTTGCCCACGTTCCAGCCTACTGGAAACAAGGCAACAGCACTCATGCAGAAATCACCAAAAAGTATTTGCTTCCGTTCAAAAGTCTGTCTGCAAAAATTTGGATTATTTTCTAGAATCTGGAAGGAAGAAAAGAGAAAACATGACTATTTTTCTGATATTCCTAAGTTTTAAGCATGCTTCAAATATATCTGATGCTGGTACTTCTTGTTAACAGTACATGAATGCATTTTTGCCCAGTGTAATTGTTTAACTTTGGTGTACCTGCAAGGATTTTTCTGTTGCTATTTTTTCTTAAAAATTATATGCTATTGTGGGTGAGGGCTATGTTCTGGAACTCATGGGCATAAACAGTTGTCTTTTATGCAGGATAAATGTAGGAAAAATACATTTCTGTATGAAATAGGCCATGGAAACATTAAACAGACTGCATACAAGAGCGTTCAGCAATCCAAGCTGTGTGGGTGATGTGATTTCACTGACAGCTGCATGCGAGCGCAGCAGTAGGCAGGCTGATACGGTTTGATAGCGTTGTATCCAGAGAGTTACACCACCAGAGGATTTCACAGAGGAGCCAGAGACAGCGAAGATGGCAATAAAGGCTAGCTTTAGGATCATAGCTAGAATGAACTCGTCTGGACAACTGCTAACTGCAAGGGACTAAATACTATGAGTATCCTTAATTCCTCCTGTGCCCAAGGAAATGGACTTTTGTATATTCCTTAGGAAAAAAAGGGCTACATCAAAGTAATACCCCACTTTATTCTCAGTTTCTCCTAAAGGAAAACAACTGACAAGATTCCAATACAGACTGCTTACACTGGTCAAAACCAAAAGCTATATTCTTGATTTATAATTCCACCTGAAGGGGTGTTCTGGGGATGTGAGGTCGATGGGATGGAGTTGGGAAAGAGAAGTTGGGAAGTGGCTTTGTTAAAAACATGCACGGCATCCTTACTCTGCAAAGCTTTTAGATACCTGTTTAATGTTAACCACATGTGCAGGTCTCACAGAAGAGTCCTTCTCCTTTTCTCTCTGTTTCTGCTTTCACTGCTTGTCCCCAGGCTACCCTGAACCCAAGCAAAGGCAGTTCGAGATCAAGTGACATTCAGCCCTGGAGCAGCAGACACCGTGGTGAACGCTCAGTCAATTGGGGATCGCACACATGCAGCCACTCAGCACGTAGGTTCTCAGGGACTAAATTATGCTTTATGCACATAGAAACATTAGCAAATTCAAGCTATGAATTTTATGAAGGCAAAACTGCAAATATGAGAGATTAAATTTTTCAGAGGATTGAAACTTGGCCAAATTTGGGTTAATTCTTAGTAGGACAGCAAAAAGTGACAGCTAGGCATCACCCATCTGCTCTACAGCCCTGTTCCAGGGCTTGCTGAAAAAGCTGTAAGAATCTTCTCCATGAAGGAAAACTGTTGTTTTCTTCTGTAGCCACATTCTTAGCTATAATTGGAAAAAGTTAGCTGAAACTTCAAATTGTCAGCACAAAAGAAATCTCTGGAATGTAAATTGGGGTGAATGGCATTCAACCTGAGTGGCCTCAATTTGGCAAAGTTATAAGAAGCTGAAAAACAAAGATTTATAATGGGATGTGCCATTGCCAGACAATGTTCATCATAAATGCATGTGTCCATGCGTGTATGCCTGTACAAACACACCCCCCACACTTATACACATACATATTACAATCCTACTACGTCACTGAAGATGTCATAAATATTCCCAAATAATTATATATACTGGCAGCAAAATTGTAAGAAGACAGAGTTGGACATTTCAAGGGTGTTAAAATTGTGGCAAAAAAATGTTCAAAGTGGATGTGAAGTTAAATGGGTAGTTGCTATTTACAAATATGATGATTACATGCTGTTACCATGGAAACTTGAGATATAAAATAAAAAGCCAGTTTAGCTTCATCTCAAAACTGCCCTGATTGGGAGTAAAACAATATCTGACATTTTTCCAGTAGGAGACTAATTGCCCCTCTTAAAGAATGTACAGTATGTTTCTTCATATTTTTAGCTACTGTGCAAAGTTCTAAAACCAACCAAATGAAGATAAGGCTGGGATAACAGATATATGTGTTGTAAGAGTCACAGCACAGTATGATTTATTATTTTGCTATGTTATTTACTGAAATGGTAACTATTAAGTATTTTCTCTTCTAATTCTGCTTCAAGGGATTTTGTGTCACGTCTAAGTATATGGCCTGGTAATTCTCCCCAAGTACATTTTTTCCTTATCTGTGTTTCTGCTTTGACAATATAATGACTGAAGCATACTCTAAGGATGTGACTCATTTCCATCAAAACAAGCTTCCTGAGAACCACAAAAGAGGCAGGGAGATGACCACTGGCCCTGGAAATTTTTAGGCCAATTCTAAATGTGAACCAGTTGGGAGCATAAACTGAACAAGTTATTCCTAAATAAAAGATGGACCCAGCGAGTTTTCAGCAAGCACTAAGGCTGGAAATCAGAAGACTACACAGATGGTACCATCTGTCTGTCTTCTGGGAATCATTCTGGTGCTGAAAAAAACCTTCTGAGCCAGATGCTCAGAGCCACAGAAGTGTTTGCTAACAGACACATGCACTACACCCAGCAACGTTGTGTTGGGTCCCCAGTGTTTGCCAGGTATCTGTACACAAATGGAGCTGGCATATTCAATGCGCCAAAGGTAGACAATCAGTGAGTGAAAGGTCTTATTACCATCGGCTAAAGATGAGATTAACATCCTTGTTCCAGCCTGAGTTTGAAAGCAGTAAAAATTGCACCTGTTTGACCTCTATCCCTGTTGCCATTCCAGGGGGTGAAAGCTGACGGCCAGCTCCACTTGTCCCACAAAGTCTTTCGTTCAAAGCAAGGCAGCAGGCCAAGAGCTGCAGGCATGTGGATGTACACTGACACTTTAAGGTGACTCTTTAAATTTCTTTTTCTTCTTTTATACAGTAAGTTTGTTCCTTTTGTTATATGCACCAGCTTACAAGCCAGTAGTTCATTTTATATGGACACACAGTGTCCAATTTACATCAGCTGCAATTCCTACCTCTTTCATCGGGAAGAAGTGTTGTTATTGCTATATGGAAAAAAAAAACCCAAAACATTTGCAAAACTCCTGAACTTGTTACTTTTTTTCTTCTTCTCATGGACAAAATCATTACCAAAAGCTGTGTATTTGACAGCTGAGAGCCCTTCAGCTTCGTCACTTCTCACAGTGTTTAGAAAGTTGTTCTAAATTATAGGGCTGGAGCACCTCTCCTATGAAGACAGGCTGAGAGCTGGAGTTCAGCCTTGGGAAGAGGGGCTCCTCTCCAGGGAGACCTTATAGCCCCTTCCAGTACCTAAACGGGGCCTACAGGAGAGATGGGGAGGGACTCTTTATCAGGCAGTGGAGCGATAGGACGAGGGGTAATGGTTTTAAACTGAAAAAGGGGAGGTTTAGATGAGATATTGGGAAGAAATTCTTTACTGTGAGGGTGGTGAGGCACTGGCCCAGGTTGCCCAGAGAAGCTGTGGATGCCCCGTCCCTGGAGGTGTTCAAGGCCAGACTGGATGGGGCTTTGAGCAACCTGGTCTAGCAATGCCCCCCCCCCATGGCAATGGGATTGGAACTAGATGATCTTTAAGGTCCCTTCCAACCCAATCCACTCTATAATTCTGTGATTCTGTGATTAAAATTAGTAACAGTGAGACACTGCACTGAGACACTTTCAGATGGTAATGTTTCTACACTTCTGCTCTGATAGATACCTGTCTCACTCAAATGCACAGTTGAAGCACTTTAAAGCAGAAACTTCCACTAAGATTAATATACTCAGCTTGACAGTTCCTAGTACAAGTGCTTATAATGGCAGAGTCGAAAGTCTTGAGTAGTTATTGTGGAAAAAGCAAATGATAATTATCTGCCAGACATTTCCATGACATTTTGAAGAAAAAGTGAACATTCAGTGCTCTTTGCACCTCCTCTGTGATAATGCTCACCAGTGATTTCCATTTGCCTATCAATATATTCTGCTTGGAAAGTTCAAGTAATCCAGCCAAATGCTGACACTTATGTGACAATAATGACACCCTACAGAGAACTGGTTTCCTCAAAAAACTACTGTCAGAACTTTATTGGAATTAGTAGAACTTAATATTCACTAAAAAATATTAAATATTTCTTCCTTGTGTTCGCTCTCTATCAAGCCTGTACCTGAAACTTACTTTAGTCCCCTACACTGCCAGGCCTCATGGCTTGCACGGACTGTCTATGACAAACCCTGCTTCTAACAAGCCTCTGTGCTTCTAACACCAATCCCAACAGCAAGAGTCAATTATCTAATTGTTAATTAGACATTAGCCACAAGGCTGACCACAGCCATGAAGATGTGTGTAAGCACAGGGAAATGGAGTTTAGCCGTGTCTAGTTTGGACAATATTGAATGCATTTCACTTTTCAGTGCAAAGCCTCATGCACCAAATTGGTGGCCTCCCCCTCATTTTTGATTACCAATCTCATGCTATCTGATCTAGAAACAACCGTTATCAGGTAAGCACATTCCCCCCAAACCACATTCTGCATTGCTTTTTTCTTACTGTCGAGTTATATCTAGGGAAGTACTATATTGAAACTCCATTCAATAGGGACATTTTTTATTATTCTGATGCTGCAAATTGTGAAAACCTATTATGGCTAACTTCCTCATTAAACAAATGTTTGTTCAGGTCCAGAAAACATTTTTATGATGAAGTTAGGCTACACTTAATGAAATAGCTCATGTTTCACTGCTCTCTACCACAGGAAAATACAGTTCTCAGTTGATGTCTTAATTTACAATATGCTATTTTGCACTGTGGCTCTGTTTAGTGAATAAGCAAAGAGCGACACTTTACTGAGGCTGACGCATAAGACATTAATTAAATAAAAATATCGCATTGCTTATCTTGATATAAGCAGTGTTTGCAACTGCATTCTCTGATACTTCATGTTAAACTACCAGATAAAATTAAGACTACTTCCAATCTTCATGGTGCTTTGGATTTTACATTTCAATTTCTGAATTTGCTAGCAGATATGTTAAAAATTTCAAGCAGAAACTCTTCCTACAGCTATGGATCTAAGTAGTGCCTAGAATACAATTCATTCTACCAAGTAAAATATGTCACATTTTCAAGATAAGAACAGAACATTACTGCTTTTCCAGAGGCTTCATGTGAATAACTAATGTGTCAAGTCTGAAACTAGCAACAAGGAGGCTTGTGTATCAACCAGAATTTTTTATGCTCTTTTAAACCTCTGAAGTATGTAATGCTGTTATCATTCTTTTTTCTTTTTTTTTTTTTTTTTTCAGGCTAGGTACATGATGCTGTTTTTAGCAAACTTCTGCAAAAAGATGTAACCATCCACTCTCGTTTGCAAATGTTGGGTGCTCCCATAACTTGCACAGCTTAACACAGAAGATGTTAATTAGCAAGTGCTGCTTTCTGTGGGGACCTTGACTTTGAATTCTTCATCACTTTCTGATGCTAGTTTATTTTTCTGAAGTTTCTGGATTTTCTAAACTGGTCTTGGTTTGAAAGTAGTACCTGACTTCCATAAATTGAATTCTGGACTAGGAGACTCTTTGTTTGCTCTATTTTAATTGCTTTGCTGATGGATTAATGGTAGGTGTTCAACCCTGCCTGTCTCTAATAAAATTTTACTTTTCAGCATAGGTAGTTTACAGAATTTAACAGCTGATCTCTTACTACAAAGTCAACTTTCTAAAATTATAAGGTTGGATGCTGAACTTTAGATGAACCTATTTCACTTTCTTCCCACTATCAGTTTAAGAAGGTATCATCTAGTCACAAAAACATGTTACAAAGATCAACTTCATCACATAACAGGAAGACTTAAATTTCTTTTTATAGGCAGCAACATAATGCAAATAAAGACAATTCTGTAGCACCACGTATTGATGGAAGTGTGGCTCATAATCATCATTAAACTTCTGTAAGCAGTTTACTAAGAAATTGAAGGCAATAAATCCAACGAAAATAAGTAATGCATAAGAATGCATACAATATGCTATTCAAAGCTTTCTGTATTGACTTGCCCTTCAGAGTCCTGCATTTGAACATAGGGACAATGCTTGTTGCGGAATCTGTGTTATTTTATGTTTCTTAATGACTATATAAAGCTCATCTAGGATTATGCCTGGTATTCTTTCTAACATCCTTCTTCCCTCATGTAACCCATACCTTAGAGGAAACATAGGAAAAAGCTATGAAACATGTCTAATAAATTTCAGTTCTGTTCAGGGGGGAAAACACCCACAAACCTCAAAGAAATTAATAATTCTGAGATCATAAGCTCACTGCATTTCTGCAAGTGTCCAGAAAATGCCAGATCCACCCTATCTAAACAACCTCTTGCAACATGACCTTATGGTACAAGTCTGATCAGTTCCATGGAATTTCCCCTGCATTTTCCTCCCAATTCAGCTGGCTGACCTCAGTCACAAATTTTTTTTTCTCTGCCGATGCAGATGCTTTCTGCAGCAGCAAAGATTAAGAACAAAACAAAACCCTCAAAAGTGAGATCCTCATGACAGACTACAGCCACACTGTTCCTCGTTCATGCTTCAATTCAGCTCCTGTTCCTGGAGGCACATGACCGCAGGCAGCTGCACTGTGCCTGCATCTGCATGCCCCGAGAGCCAGC
The DNA here is from genome assembly GCA_002844005.1 of Limosa lapponica baueri. Taxonomy (NCBI): domain Eukaryota; kingdom Metazoa; phylum Chordata; class Aves; order Charadriiformes; family Scolopacidae; genus Limosa; species Limosa lapponica. The sequence continues at coordinate 36,566 of KZ506880.1, read as the reverse complement.
TGCCTCCCTCCCGACAGCAGCCAGGGGACAAATTGATGTAGATGCCCAGGGCTGTAGGACGAAGAGAGAATGCAAACTACGCTGATGTTACAGACACAGGGCACCTCGCTGGGCCTCGATGAACCAGAGCCTAAAGTAGGTATAGGTTTTGAAGTGAACCAAAATACAGATACAAAATAGTCAATTAGCCCCCTAAACAATTACTTTCAAACAAGTCCAAAACAAATATGGACAAGCTACCCATAAGCACATATTGACAGGACGCATATCCTCTGAGGATTGTATTTCCACAAGGTTTCTATTTAGATAGGCAGTTGGGCATTTTTAAAGTATTGGTGGCTCGTAACAACTGTACCTCACCAAAATAACAGCTCCTGGAGTGAGAACCTTTCTCTGCGCAAGTGAGTCATGATGGGCTTTGTTACAGTGGATCTATTCTTTCTGTGAAACTGAGTTTTTAAAGAAACCAGTAATGTCTTCTCAGCTGCAATAAGCATCTTCCATATACATGCTGCTTTCATAGCAGTTATGCATGTGATGAGTGCTGGAAGATGTAAATCAAAAGAGTATTCTCCCCAGCTGTCCCCATTTCCTTGAAAGCTCTGTTTATTCCCCGGTAAACTGAGTGCACTCAGTGTATCACTGACACGAAAATAATTAGACTACTGTCTGCATCCCTTCAGTTGTACCTCACTCCTTGCCAGTCCTCTCAGCTGAGGCTGGCAGAAATAATTCCAGCAGTGATGATTTTTTCTTCAGCTTCATGGTATAAAGAGTGACACCAGGAACCAGATACCCTCTTCTTCCCTAACTGGCACTCTTTTGACACAAGTACAAAATGGGAGTCCTATTTCAACTTGGCAGCATTTTTGCCTCCATTTTGTAAGAAAGCAAAGGGCTCCCAGGAGGTCAAGGAAAGTTTT
>KZ506878.1:72073-114988 GCA_002844005.1 Limosa lapponica baueri | reverse complement strand
TATGCTGGTCCAATATTGTTGCCTTAGAATTTCAAAATATGCCAGTTGTACTGTCTGCAGTTACTTTAGAGGAGATGTCATTCTCTTTGTTTTCCGACGTTTGCTCCATAAATACAGACATAAATCCTCTTTACTTACATTATAGCAGATTGCAAATCCCGTTCACAACACTTAGAACCTGAGTAATTTCATGTGACGTCAAAGGAAGCGTTGATTTGTGTGGGATTGCCTGCAAGACTAAGTGCTTCTCAGTGAAAGCAAAGAGTTTGCAGTAAGGCAAACACATGGATCTTTGGATCTTTACTGGCACTTAACGTTCACACTTCATTTTTTTTTTTTTAGGAATTATGTCAGCACTTTTTCATTGTGATACATGCCAAGGTGCATTTTGTATTTGGGTTACTACTTAGCAAAATATCCTTTGAGAAGAACGAACTGCTTCATGTTTCTGAACTTGAAATCACCTATAACAACTGGCAAAAAAAATAATTGTCAAATGGTTACTTGCCTTGTATTTATACTTGTATTGAACAGGGAAATTGTTGTGTTCTCTGTTTTCCTCTGTTAAAAGACTAGGTGTCAAGTTGTTTATTATGTTGACAATCTTTAAACAGAACTCCCCACTGTGGTCTCAAATATGTCGCTTTTGAAACATCGATACAGAAGCTGTGACTTTCTCAGGCCTTTAATTCAGCCAAATCATTAGCAATTCCTGTGTAGGTTCTGAAGATCAGTTGATAGTTTCTTCCTAGTAGTTAACTTCCGTGGCACATGACTTCCCCTCTCTCCATCTAGCACTGACCGTACTGTTCATGTCCCACTTGTGCTAAGAAAGTCCCACAAATATTCCCTGTAACAGCTCTTTGAAAGTAAGGTGTCTTCAGGAATAGAAGGCGAGTGTTGTAATTTCTTTTTTTCTTGTTTGAATTGAATGACCCCTTACAGGTCTTCAGGCCAGAAGCAGCTGCCCAGTTTGGCTGTAGAGGAGATAAAAAGTCTGCAGGAGGGCGAGTAGGCTCCATCAAGAGCATGATGTGATTGCAAGGACTGACGCTAATGTCACAGGAAGCAGTGACTAGACCTAGGGACCTTCTCTTTGCAGCACAGAGAAGACTAGAACTGGCTGAAGGAGGAGAGGTAAACTGTAAAGGGCCTATATGAAATAGAGCATGGGGTGTTTCCACAAGTATAAAGGGGCAGTGGGGACCCCAATCTGGAATGGGGATAGGAGTAGGCAAGGGCAGGCAAGAGGGAACGGGGCCGAGTTTAGATGTGGGAGCGGTGGAAATAGTTGCTGTTAGGCACTTCCAGTCTGGGATAGATCTGAAGAGTCTCCCCTTTCCTTCTAATGGGAACGTGGCCAAAACCCCCTGGCAACATGTGTTAGCCCTCAGAGGGTGGTGTGGTGTCTGCTCTTGTGATGGTTACCTCCAGGTTGGGGTCTTGGATCTGTGCAATAAGGCAAAGAGTTCCAGTCCTGCTGCTCTCACCACCAGAAAGGTGGTCAACTCAGGTGTTGTGTTGGGGGGTCCTTCCCTTTTCTGTTAAGCTTTGGGGTTTTCTTTCCTGTGTTCCGAAGGAGTTGCACGTCAAAATCTCAGACTGCTCAAAAGTTGAGCAGTGTAAAAATGAAGGTTGCATATAGTTCAGTAATTCAGCACAGTAAAGTCTGGGTCTTAATAAAGTTATTTTGCAGTTTGCTCTCTGTAAATTGGTTTTACTGCAGAATGGTTGAGTTGACTTTTCAAAAATACTGGCCTCCCAACATTTTTTAGCATATTTAGAAAAGCTGTGAAAAAAACAAATGGATAAACTTAACATGCATGTTACAGGTATTTATTTTGACAAGTCTGACGTACTTTGAACAGTCCTGAAAGTAACAAGAGAATTGTCCATTTAGGTAGCTGTGGATGGGTTAAATCTGTCAGAATTATATTTTGCTTTTCAACATTTTAATGAGGTGGGGAAAAAAAAACAGTTTAGAACTCTGAAAGCCTTTTATCACAAGAGCAGGGTGGAAACAGAAGAATTTGAAAATTCTGTCTGTTTTTAAACTGGGCAGAACACCTCAAATTGTGCTCAACAGACTATGCTATCAGCTCATTGTGGGACTAGATTTGAATTAATATTAACATCTAGTGTAGTTTATTCAGTATGGAAATCTTGCTTGCTCTGTGGCCAACAACCCAAACCATGCTCAGTATGAAGTTTCAAAAAGTGTTCTCTTTAAAAACAAATCCTGATATTAAATTAGGTGGAGTTGATGTCTTGCCGTTTTAATCATTCTTGTTTGGCTTAGATTTGAGTTTAGAAATTTGAAATAAACATTTGAAAAATAAGTAAGAATCTCTACTGGTGATCAAAGACTTGAAACGTGTGCTGGTCGTCCGTCATGAGTCAATAAACCGTGATGCCGAGATCATGTCATTCAACCTCTGAGAATGGTTTAGTAGTTTAGTGCAGCTGCCAGAAAGAAATTCAATGCTAGATTCAATGCTAGAATAAAAGAGATGGGGACTTAAGACAAAGTTTATCACCTTAATGAGTTATTTTGGTGCTGTTTAATACTGTCGCCTTGAGATGTGCACATTGGCAAATGGCAAGTACCGCTTTGTCAGGTGTCGGTGTAACATTTTACAGTATCGGTTCTGTATGAATTCCAGTGCTACGGGCTCCTGCCTGTGTTTTAACAGCTTGATATGTGATTTTTATTCGTAGAGCTGTATATGAAAATTGTATGAAACCATGTGAAGTAATGCCCATTTTGTCGCTGTTCTTTTGGCTATTAACTGCTGTGATACAGTCTCGGGGACGAAGAGGCTTGTATTCATGTTTCATAAGACATTCAAAAAAACTGATAATGAATCTTGAGAAAGACTTAAAAAAGGAAAATCTTCCAGAAGATTAGAGCTGATGTATCAAAACATATCCAAAATTCATCAGAACTTTTCTTGGAGAACACGAATCTCATTTAGTTTGTGTACATTACAGCTAAAATAATTTAAAAAAAAAAAAAAAGGAAATTGAAATTTTAAAGCTTATTAATTTAAATTTGTAATTCTGAGATTATAGTATTGGTCTCTGTGATTCCTTGGACGTATGCATGTACTATATGTAGTACCTGTATCCGAAAATGAGACTTTCTTAATATTTCTTTATAAGCTTGGCAGTCTGTGGATTTGTAACAGAGCAGGGCAGTTTCTTAAAAAAAAAAGTCATGTAGCTGAGAGAGAAAACATAGCTGTAAATACAGTAAAAATGTTATTTTTAAATCAAACTTTTTAAACTATGTGCCTAAAAGCATGGAAAAAATGTTTAGCTATCTCCCCGGGAAAAACTACAGTATATACTGAAGTAGCAGAAAAAATAATCGTGTTTTGCATTTTGTCCTTTGCAGCTACATATTCCTTGCACGATTGCTTAAACGCTGAATAATTTAGTACTTCATTTTTGCTAAATCCTCTGATGGGGCGCTGTATGTCTAAGTAGCCAGACTGATTGATTATGATCTCAGTGACGTCTTTAAAAAAAAAAAAGCTTTTGAGGATATTTTATTTAGCAGAGCTGAAATTTAATATTTTCTTGCCAGCTTTTACATTCTGAAAGTGTCTTTTTTGTGGTCTTCTATTTCCATAGCTTTTGGCTATTGTGTGGCTCTGTATTTCAGCAAGGTTAAATATTTTTTGACCCTTTTGCTTTTCCCAAGATGTTTACCAAAAGAGCACAGGTTTAAATTGGCCCCATCTCTGTTACGGACTGTGGACTGTGCCAACTACAGGCCCCCCAAACATGCCATAAACTGAGCTGCCAACCCCTTGCAAACTCCTCTTGGATTTTAGCAGGCAATAAGATTTCAGAAAAGTGAGAGTGGCAAAGTTTGTCCAAAGGTAATGGCTGTAATGACAACATGAAGTTATGTTTGACATTGAGATTAGATAAAAAGAACAGGGTTATAATTTTCTTCTTAATTTAGTTCCAACGTCCCTACCTAGCCATTCAGAGAGGACAAAAGGCAATTTGATGTAACTTAAGATAACAGTTAGCTTTAATTTCTTTTTGATTATTTCTCTTTAATGATCTGCTTTGCCACTTGATTTTTATGTGTTGTCGGGGCATAGTTGAGCAGTCAGCTAATGCCTGTGGTAGCTGTGTGCACCCTCTGTCAGTAATAGGATATTCTGGGACCATTTACTAAAAGCAGGAATCGGATGAGAACCTGATGTCCTCCCTCACGACCACTCTGTGATCTGGCGGCCACAGTTCAAGATCAAGGCGTTTCCTTGATAGTGCTTTGTCCAACCCACACATTATTTTACCCATCTGTTTGTCATGCTCCTGGGAACCTCTTGTTCTGGGTTGGTTTTCTTAATGGGATGTTTCAAGTTCATTAAGTCAGTGGGTCATAGTTGAAGGCTGAGGTTTTGAATCCTGCTTGTGTTATAATCCAAGGGCCTGGGTAAGTCCCGTTTTCAGCTTGCATTGATTTCAGGTGGTCCATTGGGCTACAGCTGTAATGTCTACTCAGTCACACAATGCTCAAAAAAATGCAAATATCTCAATTTCACACTAAATTAAAGTTACTAGAAAGTACTTAAGAAGGAGCTCTGCAGCTAGCTTTAATTAGATTACTCTCATCAATCTGCATTGTACAGAGTCTGCATGATGTGGGGCTCACCCTGCCAGCAGGGATCTGTGAAGGTGATGTTGGCTCGGAGAAGCAGAGCTGCCCAGAGTGAGTCTTCATCAGAACTGCCTGTGCAGCCCCAGGGGAGAGCAGCCTCTCTGGTGGGCTGGTCTGAAGAGCCCTGCTTGTTTGAAAAAAAAAAAGAAAAAATACAAAAACAAACAAAAACCAGAAGCCACACAAACAAACAAAAAAACTCCACAAGAAGAAGACCGAGGAATGGCCTTTCTGAAATTGCTACCTGGTTTTGTAGCAGCATTGAGAGCATAACAGCTCGTGGTCTTGGGAGCCAACTCTCTGGTGCAGTTTTTCACATTTCAAATAAGGGAAGATTTCTGGACGATGATGCTGCTGTCTTCAAAATGGACAATCCCTCTAGCCAGGTGATATTTAAACACAGGGCCATTGGTGTATTGCATGATCAGATGCACATTCCTCTCTGTTTAATCTTTGAGCTTGGGAGACCTTTCTCCAAAGGTCACAAAGCATTAATCTAAATGTGACTAACCAGCTCACAAAGGTTTTGGCAACAGGGAATCTTGTCTCGGTCAGTACTTGTGTGATGCCTGGAATAGCTGTGTCTCTTGCACTCTGTATTGCCACCAAAAAAAATCAAATTAATGAATTAGAATTTAAAAGCCTATATAGTTGCAAATGTTTTTTCACTGCTTGGATCTCTGCTGTCCTGATATGACAGACTTTGGAGGAAAAACAAGCTGTGCTGTAAATTGGGTGATGTACGTGCGTTCTGGTTTTAGCTAGAAATCTGTGCTGAAGCCCTAGATTCCGTATCTCAATTTTAAGATGGTGAAAAGTGGGTGGGACAAAAGGCCTTGCAGGTCTGAACCCCTCCTGGCCAAGTTCAGGACTTTAAATACATATGTATTGCTATTGTATGGTTCATTCCATCTACACTGGGTATGGAAACCATAACTGTAATCTTGTGGCAAGAACAACATTTAATCTACAATTTATGCTCTGGTCTAAAAGTAAGGAAAGGGAACAACAAGGTTTAGGATTGCGGCTGCTTGGCACTTAGAGTTTTTGCCCTCCTCTTTCCTAATGCAGTTTGTTGTGGCCAATACTGAATGGCAGATCTTAAGAGCAGGTTCCAGCTGAGATTCCTAGATTTCTAGATATAATTTTAGTAGCATATCACTACCTGGTTGGCAGCCCTTTGAAAGACCTTACTGCCTTTCAGGTATTTTCAGATGTCTTCAAGAAGTCCTAACAGACCTTCTTAGCTCACAGGTCTCTTGTAGAAGCCTTGAAACTTCATTATGTCTTAATTTCAAAAATCACTTGTGAAAATATACTCTTATCCAAGTAAAGCTGTATAAGGAAGGCTGTACAGTGAGTGTAGTATGTCTGCATAGCTGGTTGGCACTAGAAGTTTCTTTCAGAGAAAAGGACGCCTCTGAATTTCTTTCAGCAAGTTATTCTTTGTAGGTACAAATGATAGACCAGCTTATTCTAAATGTCTGTGTTCAAAGGTGGTTAAGAAGAGTGTGAAGGGATTGGGTGTTGAGTGCTTCTCTGTCTTCCTCCTTCCTCTGCTCTCCATTTGTTGTCTCAAGCATTAGAGCCGTTGGGCAAAGGCTTCTCCTTCTTGAGTGAACATGGACCATTGGCTGCGATGGTGACAAAGAGTTTGTCAAGAAACTACAAACCGGGGTTTCCAAAACTGCTTTCTGCTTCTGACGAAATAAAAGCTTCCCTGGGTACAGGGTGTCACTCCATGTCTTCAACCCTCATGCGCTATTATATCATTACAAAATCTACTCTACCTGCACTTAAATACGTGCCAGCACGCGGCTCGTTCCGGTTGTAGTCTGTAGAGATTCTATAGAAACACAGAGTTATTCATGGCATGGGATATTTGATAACTGCTTTGTTCTTTTTTGGTTTAAAGTTTGTGCTGGTTTGTCATTCTTCATTGTCACCTTGCTTTGTTACATTCCTTTATTCCAAAGATAAACCAGCCTTTCCTGGGGACAGAGTTAGGTGCAGCACTATTATGCAGCAATTAATGGAAGCCTAGGTGCAGTTAGCAATTACTGAAAATAGGCTGGATTTCCTAGCCATTACTTTGTTCTGTACAAATTTATTTTGCAGACAACTTATTATACTGAATTCTTCTTGGATAATGAATTTGTGACGCGTTTTCAGCATCACCCTGAGGCACTAGCAGAAATTGCCTCCTCACTGACCACGTATGGCAGATAACTAAACTGGGTGTATATTGCCCATATCCTGCACACTTGAAAGGTCTGCACAATTCCTAGCTTTTTTTTGTGGGGAGGGACATGGGGGGGGAAAGTGACTGTGTAAGTGAGGAGAACTGTACTGGGGAATTTGAGTGCTATTGTCATGGTGCACTGTTAAAGTCGTGGAATATGTCTTTAGGTAAGAGGCATGAACAAATGATATACAAAAACCAAATTGGAGTAGCTGTAAGCTCTCCTAATGTTCCCCTTTCTGCTTTATTAGTCATTGTGAACCTCCTGCTACCCGGGTTATAACCCTGGGATTATTCTGTATACAATGAGAATAGAGTGAAATTTTGTCTCCCATAACTTTAACTGTAGCATACGTTATTAAAAATTAATTTAATGGTCCTCTAGGATCCAACTCTGGAGGTAGCAAACAAGTGTCTCGGTTATATATTGTCTTCAATTATTCATTAAGAACTATGGGGATTTTCTAGAACATATCTCTAGCGAAGCTCAGAGCCGTTCTCCTAATGCCAGCAACAAAGCTCTGCTACTTAGTTTAACAGAAACGGACATGATTTCCCTGTTGGGTTTCTCTGTTTGAACTGTGTAATATTTTATCGCATTTAATAAAGTTTATTACAAACATGACTTGGTATAAAAAAAATCCTAGTGGTGAGGCTAAAGCATAATTTAATTTTGAATGGACACTTTGCCAACAAGAATTTTAATATATCACCATGTGTCTGAGAATAATAAATAGTATAGCACACAAATTGGACAGCATCATTATGGATGATTTTCTTGTATGCTAGAGCCATTTTCTCAGCTCTTCGCACCCCCGATTAAGTTTTTTCTATCTTCGATGTTATTCTGCTTTGGACGGTTGTTGCTGGTTCTTTTTTATAACACAAACCTGTTTTCCTCAAAGAAGCCATTTAATTATGGAGCTGCCGTGGCTACATCCTCACTCTGGGAAAGGGTCTTGTTCCACCTGGTGCATCAGATGCACAAAGGCATATAGGTCTATGGGAAGAGTGTATCTGGGAAAATGTCACCAGTTTGACAGCCAGAGTAGAATTCAGGATAGCTAAAACAGTGTCACTTCTTGTGTGGATACTTGTTCCAGTATTTTGTCATCTTTTTGGTTGTTGTATTTCCTTAAACATATACTCCTAGCCATAAGTAAACTTTAAAAAGTATATTAACTGCTCCAGAAGTGAGTTCCCAGTGGAGAATTACACCAGAGTTACCATAAGTTAAATGTGTGCTTATAATGCTATCGCTTTTGTGATGACAAGCCTTTGCGTGGCTTCAGTGAAGCTGTTTCTGATTTACACCACAGCTCGTGTGCTTTAAAAATATTTCCCCATTCCTAAAGGATTGCACTGGAGTTCAGTGTTTCTGTAGTCCCCGGTGGATGCTTTGCATCCAGCGATTGCTGTTCAAACAATGGTGCACCAAGTGTCCTAGATTTCTTTTTGTAGATTTTTTAATTCCTGCTATGAACAGGTCAAATGCATAGACTTTGTGAAAAACGTTCCTTTCCCCCCCACACCTTTTTCCTTTTTAACCTCTTATTTTGAAGGGTAGAGCTTGCTTTCTCCTGCAATTTTACTGCCCTAACAGGAGGGCAGAGTGCAGTGAGAGGTACGTAGGGAGAAGATAGATTGGTGCCATTTTCAACATGATTATAACTGAACTTTCAACAAAAGCAACGTGACTTTTTCCCTCCCACTGTAAGAAGGTTCAGAAGAGAATCCTGTACCACAAACTGCACACTGGCAAACTCCCGCTGCGAAGGCAGGCACTGGTGTTGGAGACCTTGCCAGGCACTTGACTCTGCTTTTTTTTGTCGTGCAGAGATGTGGTTTTCCTGCAGGATTCCTCTTGGAGGAAGGTGCTGGCCACTCGTGTTCCCAGTGATGGCTGTTTGTGTGGCAAAAGACCTCACAATAGCCTGAACTGAGCCCTGTCCCTTTGTGTCTGCTCTGGGTATTTGCTCGCTGATACCTCCAAAACCAGCTTAGCTGCAGCCCTGCCGGTACCCGCCAGCTGGTACGTGTCCTTCCCCAGTGGCATGTGTGTGACCTGTGTTGCAGGCACGAGGGGAGCTGATCAACCGTTGTCTTCATCCATGCAAAGGCAGGAGGGCTGGGTTGATGCCAGGGTGCAGCCTTCCCCAGGAGCTGGGGTGGGGGGGACCTGAGCTGCTGGAGGTAATGTTGGTGTGGTCCCTGGTTAATTTGCTGGGAGAAGCTCTGGATTTCTGGACCCATATTTTCTTTGATAACCCAGATTCGTATTTGACATTAGTATGTTGAAAGGCAACCCCCACCACCACCTCCCACGTGCACCTCTTTAAATTGGGAAGGAGGTTTTAGCTTTCCTGGGTAGATTCTGTCCCTTCCAGCTTTGGAGATGCACCTGCCCTTTAGGACAGGGGTACTGATCACCTCTTAGGATGGTAAATGTCGTGCTAATGATAATTCCTATACTTGCCTTTCCTGTGACTAATTTCGTTAAGTCATTTTGAGACAAACCCATCATTTTTAGACCAGATAGAGTATCCAAAGGACTGCTTTTCTGCACACGCATTTTCCAGATGTGCCTTTGTATTCCAGGTATGGATGAGTATGTGTGTATTTATTTGCTGCTCGTACCTTACAAAGCCGTGCAACTGGTGCCTCGAGGCGAGGAGAGCTGGGTCAAGTGAACACCCAGGCAGGTCCCTGAACATACCCTGCCTATGATTCGCTTCCAGACCTTCTGATTCTTAACTACCTGGATCCTCTGCTAAACTTCCAGCAAGCTGAAGGTGAGTGATGGTATTATGTGATACGGCAGCTCAAAACAGTTGAGCTCCAGGTCCGAGCCAGAGGGAAGGGCTGTGAGTACACAGGCTGTGCTGGGAACTGCAGAGACCCCCCGTCCTCCTTCCCTGGCACCACCTCCGTTCTTGCTGCAAGGGGAAGGTTTTGGTGATCCTTTAGTCTGGTCCTTGTGGGAGGAGATTCATGCGTATTACTGGATTTCCTAGACTCTCTCATGTCCGTTACCTCTAGGAACAGCATGAACCAGCACCTTAAGAATCCATTGACCTGCACAGAAAGATCATGAAAGCAAAGGCATCACTGGCAGTTTCTGGCCATCACTCAGGTCATGAAGTCTGGGGAGAAACAACGCTTGGTCCTGTGATGTACGTATAGTGGAGACCAGGTGAGGGTCAGAGTCTGTCTGCAAGACTTGTGGAGCCCTCAGCAAGAGAAGAGTGTTTCAGCCATCCCTGCAGCAGTTTGTTTGCAGGTCCCCTTCAGACAATCTGTGAGGGACAGTGCTGCTTGCTGGTCATGTTGGTCATCTGCAATGAGGATGCTACATCTGATGTTACATCTGCTGCTGCTGCTGAGAGTCATGGGCCAGTGATGCCTGGGGACCCATGGGGAGAAGGTATGTCCTGGTGGGGCAAGGGGCTGGCTGGTGCAAAACCTCTCACCCAGAGACAGGGATCACACAAGGGGAAAAGCACACATCCTCTGCAGGGAGCCCAGCCAGGAGAGCTGGAGACTTCCCGGTGATGGGGCAAGGGCCACCACGGGCAGGGAGCACAGCACAGCTGCAGGCAGCTGCCAACAGGAGGGCTGGAGGCAGCTGCTTTGCACGGCATTGTGTGGGCTGGACAGTTGTGGCCCTGGTGAAGCCGAGGGCGGTGGACCAGTGCCAGGGGTGCCAGTGCTCTCCTAGGGTGATGCAGGGCATGGGGGGTGGCCAGGCTCCTCCTGCTCGCCTCTTGTAAAAGCCATATGTCAGTCTCCTGGAAACACTTCTTATAATGGAGATGCTTTGGTTTGTTACAGGATAACTATGAGAATTGTAGTCATTCCAATATGAAGGGGTCACACCTGGAAAGACCACTCAGTCCCCACAAGCCTGAGGCTGCCCCAAGCTTCTGGGGACAGGGCTGCTTGTGGGACAGAGGGGGTGAGCAGGCTCCCCTCGTTTGCTCAATCTTTATCTCCATGGGTTTGCCTTATCTCCAGGCCTTACAGGTTGCTTTTCCTTCCTGAGTACGGGCAGTGATAGTCAGCAAGCAGCATCCCTAAGGGGCTACCAGATAAGAGAGCTTCAGGGGAAGCGTGCTGTAGCAGCAAAACTGGCCATAGGGACCCCACCATGCTTCTGGCCATCAGGGACCTCTCGGGATGGGCTGAACACCCCACCTCTCCATCATTGCCTTGTGCTGCCCTCCCTGAATGCTCACTGGGGCACAGCATTGTGCTCCCAGTGCCTTTGTGCACTGCCATCACCACGTCCCCCCGGGAGCATGGCTGGGCCCCTCAGAGCCAGCTCCTTAAGTGGCTGTGCGGGACGCACTGTTTAGTGCTCCATTAGCCAGTAAAATGGATTATATTCTTTTTCTTTTTTTATATAGCACATTCAAAGACAGAAATATCCAGGTTATTTGTGTATCTTGAGGTTTGCATTCAGCCTTTCTGTCCAGGTGAACTCTTTGGGTCTTCTTTTTAATACAAAAAAGAAAATGTCTATTTATAACTTATCTATTTTTGAAGATAAATGTGCTGCGAGGTGTGGTCTAATGCAGAATGAATCTCTGAAATGTTTTAACAAAGGGGAGGAGGGCGTGTGAGAGCTGGAGCTCTGTCCTGCCGGAGGAGCAGCCCTGCCAGCGCGATGAAAGATATTCCACTGGGGGATTTCTGACACACGCTGCCCCTACATTTCTGGTATTTATTATAGAGGGAAGGGAAGACAAAAGCTCAAGGGAAAACAAAAATCTAGGTCTGCCTCAGGTTATTATAAACTGAGAATTGATAGGCAGTCTCAATTGCCTGTTGCTAAGCAGCCAAGAGAATTGGTTGACCATAGCCTGGGCCTTTAAAAAAAAAAAAAAAAAAAAACCAAAAAAACCCACAAAGCAGAAAGCTCTGTGTGTGTGTGTGATAGGAGTATAGGAAATAACGTGTCAATATCATATTAGCATACAGAGCCTCAACATATTTTGTTGTTGTTGTTGAATGTGTTTGTGAGGTGCTGCTGTGTGGGTGGTGTGAAACAAGTCAGGCCTTGGGTGGACACCGTAATCTTTGCTTTAAAATAAAAAGAGAGGGAGAAAGAGGGTGACTCTTCCATCTCAACAAGACCAAGCAGCACTTTCTTGGGTTTGGAAGAGTCCCTTTAGGGCGTGATCTTGTGTTCTCCTGAAAAGCTGCATGCTGATGGTCACGGGGACCAGTTCCCAGGGATCCAAGTCCCTTCTCTCCCAGCCACTGCCACCAAATTGGCCTTCTACCTTTTTTCAAAACGCCAGTGGAAAGCACTAGAGGGGCCACCATGCCTCATCCCCACTGGCCCTGGTTCTGGCTTGCTTTTGGCCAGAGCCGTGGGAAAGGCAGGATGCAAAACTCCAACTGGGTGAAGTAACACCCAGTAACCAGGTCCTGGCAGCCCCCAGGTCCCTGGGGAGAGAAGGGAGACCCCAGACTTGCCACGGCAGTCAGGCAGACGGAGTGGGAGAAAACCAGTGTCTGCCTGGCAAAATAGCCTGCCAGAAGGTTATGGGGTTGTTTTTGTTGTTTTTTTATTGCTCAGCTACATGAAAATGGTAAAATAAAATAGACATTATGCTCAGTGAAGGGGGTGTCATCTTGGGAGCCAGCTTTGCTATCACCACACGTGATTATTTCACCTCCTTTTTCTTGTGTCTGCAAGCGTGATTTTGCCTGTCTTAAACAGAAAAAATACCCAGAGGCTACATTGTTTTGCAATAATCAGTCTCAATATTGATGATTTCTGTGTTCTGCTTCTGCCATCCCCAGGTCCCTCCTCCGCACTGGTACCTTCCCAGCAGTCCCTCGCTCACCAGCATCACACACAGGGTTATCTCAATGCGGAACAAACATCTGGCAGCAGCTGTACTCCTTCGCACCAAACCTCGTCTTTCCCCTCGCCACCCAGAGCGAATCCCCTCGGAAGCTGCTCGCAGCCGGGCGCTGCTCCGTGTCTGGACCAGTCCGCAGGGGATTTGGGATGGTGAAAGCATCCCGGTACCAAACCCGGCTTGCTCGGGGACTCGGAGTGTGCGCGGGCACATGGGGCCATTCCTGCGGCGTGGGCAGGGGAGGGAAAGCAGCGGCGCTGGGCTCTCGGGCAGGGTCAGGCCACCCCTACCTCCCTCCTTCCCCAAGCACGGGCCTAAAAATAGAGGTAATCAGGTTTCAAAGAGGAAAAGAAATGAAAAGGTCGAGTGTCATGACCTTAGACATGCTCTGAGGCTGCTTTTCTCCCCACGTGGCTCGCCTTCGCTGGGCCTCCCCCCGGCGTTTCCGGACCAGAAGCGGCCGGGGTGTGCGGCCATCAGCCATGGCCTCTGGTTGGGGGGCTCTTCCTTTTTATCCCTCCCCGTCCGCCTTCCTGCCGCCTGTGACGGCTCCTTCCTTGCCTGGGGAAAAGCACCAGCAGGCGCCCAGGGCTCCATCCCCAGCTCCTTGTGGGGCTGACCTGCTCTGCAGGGGCTCCCACCAGACCCACATTGATTTTGGGGTGCTTGAGCGCCAGGCCAACTGGACACGGAGAGGGACACAGCCTTTTCCCTTGGCAAGCCCACAAACATTGGCTTGCCATGGCCAGCCCGCGTGGCCACGCGGCTCTTGTCCGATTTTGTTCAAATCGTATTATAATAAAATGTTACATTTCATGCTGGGAATGCAAGACCCGGAGCAGGGAAGGCAGAGGATACGATGTCTTTGCAATTACAGTCTGATTTTTCACAGTTGATGAGAAATCCCTCCATCCTCCTTTGCTGTTCCCCTGCTCGAATAACTTCTGAAAATTTTTGATAATTATTTTTAATACATATGTGTTCTGTGCTTTGCCTTGTCTTTCCTTTTGGTGTAGTGAGGAGCACACAGTCCACCCTCCAGGTCCAACCAAAGAGCCGTGTAGACCATCCTCCACCAGCAGAGGGTCTGCCTCAGCAGTCTACGTTTATGAAAGCGGCAACAGAAGACACCATATTGCACGGTTTATCATCCTGTACTGAGCTGGCACGGTAACAAAAACCCACTCTGTGTTCTTCATCTGCAGACATTCATGTTTCTTATCAGGAGCGTTTTACTCAATGGCTTGATTTTTCTTGCAGCAGGAGAACACAACAGCGCAGCAAACCCAGCCCTTGGGAGCTTTCAGCTCAGTGCATCCCAGGAGAAGATGAAATCTGCACCGAGTCCTGGCCGGTGCCTGCATATGCAGGAGCTGATGAAGCACGTTCGCCGCAGGCAAAGCTCCAATAAACACATTTCTTCTGCAGAGGAGAGAGAGGTGGGTCTGGGTTTCTGGGGGTGCCACGCAGCATCGGTGTGGGAGGAGAGCCCCTGGCAAACCGCCCCTGCTCCTTCCTCTCCAGGGCAGGGGGCAAAAGGGCAAAAAAATGACATATTAAACAAACCTCGACATTTCCGAGGTGTGAACAGTTATTCTAACTGCTTGAAATACTCAGCACTGTAGCACTCTGTCTTCAGCACTTTGCTGTCCCCTCACTTTGTCCTTGCCCCCTCTGCTTTTGTGCTAAAAAGCTCCAGCTGCCACATTCCCCTCTCTTTTGCCTGCGCCTCCTGCATACCTGGGATCCTTCCTTGCAAAGCGCGGCGGAGGATTTCAAAGCCGGTCGTCTCCATACCAGTCCACCCATCCTTGCCCAAAATAACCGTGGCACACGGGGAGGTGGTGGCTGTCATGCAGAAAGTAACTGTTTTCCAGGAGCAATGAGTAGCTGTGTGCACATTTCGCACAAGCCGTCCTGCCAGCAGCCAGCGCCCCTGATGGATGCATGGGATCTCACCCAATTTCCCCTTTGGCTTGCTCCTGCCAGGGCTCAGCTCCCCACAGAGACCCCTTTGCCCCTGCCGAGGCCTGAGCTCCATTTCTGCATCCGCAGGTGGCCAGCCCCATCCTACACAGCTGCCCACATCCTCTCCTGCCATTGTGCTAAAGCTGAGTGAAGTTCTGCATAAGTTTATCATGAAAATAAGTAAGTAAAACCGTTATCTCCTATAAGAAGAGGCAGCAGAAAACAAGAATTAAAACCAGTGAAGAAACTGGTAAGTTAGAACTGAATTTGTGGCTGATGAACACAGGATTGATTTGTTCTGCTTTGCAACTACATTTTTTATTATATTGATACAATAGATCAATATATCAGTATACCAATATACAGATCATATTATATATCAACAATATAGTTGATATTTGTTTAAAATCCAAAATTTAAATACTAGAAAATCACTCTGAAAGAATATATTCAGAATAATACCACTTTTTCTTTACTCAAGAAGAAATATCTACTAAACAGCATATTCTCTGCTTTAAAATGTTCATTACTTCTGCATTTTTTCTGCTTCTGTACATTTCATATCTATTCTGGGCACGTGCCTTCTTCCATAATGATGTGTGGAAAACCTGGTGCATGTCATTTTACTAGTTATTTGCTTCATCTGCAAAACCAGGATCCACCATCCGAGGCAGAATTTGCCTCGGGATCCTTAAAAAACTTTAGCTCAGCAAATAAATCAAAGAGCTGCCTTAAAAAAAATAAAACCAAGCCCTTAGAGTAGGAAGTTTCCCTGTCCCAGATGGGATTTGCTATGCAAGCTCATGAAAAAGTTTCTGTAAGAGACTGCCTCAGCCCGGCTGGTGGTGCCAAGTGGTACCTGGAGAGGTCAGGTGTTGCACAAACTCT
Organism: Limosa lapponica baueri; assembly: GCA_002844005.1. Taxonomy (NCBI): domain Eukaryota; kingdom Metazoa; phylum Chordata; class Aves; order Charadriiformes; family Scolopacidae; genus Limosa; species Limosa lapponica. The sequence goes on along the minus strand of KZ506878.1, from coordinate 99,336 downwards.
TGGCAATCCCAGTTAAGCACAAGAAAGATCATGATCATGGGCATCCTCAGACCTGTAACGTGTCTTCAGGCAGCAGGGTCCAGAAGGATGTGTGTGCGCCATTGTTTCCGAAACATCCTACGTGACCTGGAGGAGGAAAGGCAAGGTGGAGTTATGAGACTGCAGGCTTAATGGATTCGCATCCTCTTGACCTGAGGTTTGCAAAATGGCATCCATTGGGTATTTTTTTTTATTCTTCATACTGATTGATTCTTGTTAGAACTATAGATCACAGAATCACATGGGGTTGGAAGGGACCTCTGGAGATCATCTAGTCCAACCCCCCTGCCAAAGCAGGTCCACCTAGAGCAGGTTGTACAGGAACTTGTCCAGGCTGGGCTTCTCCAGAGAAGGAGACTCCACCACCCCCCTGGGCAGCCTATTCCAGTGCTCTGCCATCCTCAAATGATGCAAATGCTTCTTTCCCTTACTCCCCCAGATCCACCTCTGGGACATCAGAAATAAAACCACTCAGTGTTGGAGCAAGTGTAGCCCCAGGGGAGGATGTGTGGGCTCCAGCAGAGCCGTTCCCACGGGGCTCCCACAGACCGTGCCTCAGCTGATGGGGACATTGCCAGCAAGATTGCTGTGGGCTCCTAGGCCCCCCCAGGGACAGCAGTGCCCCGAAGACTTTGACAACTGGTTTCATGGTTGTGAGTACTGTGTGTACTGGCTTAGCACACCCTGGCACAGCAGCCCCACACCGCTGGTAAGCAGGGAATGCTATTTTGGGGATCAAAATCTTGCTCTTACTGAGTTGGGGGCCCGTCACAGGCTCACTCTTCCCACCGGAGTCGGTGGGATGGTCATCTGCCAAACTGCGTCTTGTTGGCCACATGACTGCCAAAGTGTGTGGAGTTGTGTCAGCTCTGGGAGTCACAGGATTACCTCGTGCCTGGTCCCAAAAATATCTAGGGATTTTTATGAGCATAGATCGCAACTTCTCTTGAAAGTTGATGAAAACTTTTCCCAAAAGCTGGCTTGCTCGTGCAAGGAAAACTTCCCTCTACGTCCATCTTTGCTGAGCATCTTGAGCAGCTTGAATTACAGACACTGAGCCTGCCTGAGGAGGCGGAACCCAAACCTCATGGTGTGACCTCTCCCGGCAGACAAAGAGCCGCACTGGTGAGCCAAGCTCTGGATGTTTTTCTCAAGTTTTTTTTTTCCACAGCGTTGCCTGACCTTGCCCAAATCCTCAGGTGTTTACCTGCAAGCAGCAGCAGCATCGCAGAGCACGTGGCAGGGGAATGAGAACATGGCAGCGTGTGGTGCAGTGGGTTCTAGTACATGGAGAACATGCCCACAGCGTGCACTGGTGTAAATCCTGTGTCAGGGCTTCTGACACATTAAGTAGAAGCTCAACATGCTTGTGCCCCATCTACTTCGAATTTCTGCTCCAAGCGGCACAATTACATGCAGACAGGGTCTGTGTCTTGAGCTATGAATTGACTCGGTGTACCCTGTGGCTCAGCCACGGGCCTGTACCATGAGATTGTCCCACCTCCTCTTACTCGTCCTGTGAAGAAAAATGTGTGCTGGAAATTAAAACTTCCTGAGAGAAGCCTGATTTAGACTGAAAATACTGAGGGATAAATCACACTGGCAGTTGAATTCCTCCTGGCTTGTCAATCACACTGCTAATCCCTCAATGCTTGGTTTTACTCATAACAAATATAAGGTATCATTCTTCCCAGTCCCTGGCTAGATTGATTTTCTCCCTGGGGAGGTGTATGAGGTATGTCCATGGGCAGTGACCAAGTGGCAATACCCATGCAGGTAGTTTAGCTGTGTTTTCATGCCCTCCTGCAGGCAATGTGGCTTTCTCATGTAGGCAGACCCTTGCTCAGCAAATTGAAATGTGACTTGGTGTACTTAGTTCTGCATGTTGGACCACTGGGCAGGGACTGGAAAGGATCTTGGTAGTGAACTGTGCTTAAAAGAGGAATCAGGGAGAAATACTCATTATGCATGGATGACTCTACCCAGCACTTGATGGGAGGCTTGTGGTACCTCTGAAACGTGGAACTCACATTTCTTTCTGCTGCTTTGCCATTTGGCTTGCAATGAGGGGACTTTTTTCCAGTTGCAGAAGTGGGATTATCTCTGCTAATGTCACGCATCCAGAGGACAGCACTGGTTACCTGAGACTGTACAATCAGTGGAGGGACCTGCTCTTTTGAGGTATGATGCCTCAGGACCTGGCACCTTTGCTAAAATTGAGAGCCAAAGCAGGGTCATCATGCTCTGCCTTTTTGATGCAGACACTGTTGTAATCCACAATGCAGCAAACTGATGCCTCCAAGGTGTGTTCAATTCAGCAAAACAGACCTGTCATATTTTAACATAAGCTTCTTAATTACCTTTTGGGGAATGCTGATGAATTATCAGAAGGAAAACTTCTCAGGTGGGTGACTTCAGAAAGTGCAGAGCAGTGCCCAAGGAGGGTGGAAGACAAGCCTTGCTGAGCTGTTTAAGGTGAACTGGGGTTAAAAAATGAACACTATGAAGCAGAAAGTAAAAGAATTGCAACAGTGGGTCAGATTTGGTGTGTCTCCTCACCCCAAACCTCTCTCTAGCAACAACAAGTAGCAGATGTTCAAGGAAAGATGAGAAACAGGGTAAATGCAAAGTGACCCTCTCCCAACTTTCAGCGCACAGTGGTTTCAACAAATCTGTAAGTCCCACAGAAAAATCATATATGAGGTCTTTTTTAATTGTTATTTCTGCAATGCATGACTATGGGATTTTTGTCCTGGATCCACATGAGCTCATTCAGCCACTGAACAGGCTTTTCAGAAAGATGCCGTTATTGCAGTAGCTGGATCTTCTGCACAGCTTTCCACGTGACTGCTGTGGAAGGGCAACCTGCCAGGCCATCTAAATCCAGCCAGGAAGTCTACCAAATACCACTTAACAAGTCACGTCAACTCCAGTTTCCTAGTGGTTACATTACTGGTTGCAACTCTGACCACAGGGGGAATGGTGCATACTCCTCTGCGGCATGAAAGCAAGGCCGCAACGTAGTGGTGCTCAGTCCTCCAGGGCTAAAGGGCCACTGGCATCTGCTAGAACAGCTACAGGTTTCTCTGCGGCTTGATGGAACATCCCAAAGGTTTTGTGGAGAAGGGAAATGCCTAAAAACACAGAGGAGAACATTTTATCTGTGCAGGGACCTCTACCCGTGTTCTGGCAGATGGGTTTTGAATCAGATGGGCTCCTGGGAGCCATTTAATGTTCATCCCACACAAGGGGTAAAATGCTCCATTTCAGCCCTGGGCTTTGCACAGCAGAGGACAGGGCGGGTTGTGAGTCATAACCCCAAGGAGATCCCATCCCTGTGCCCTCAGGGTGTCCTGGGGTGCACCCCCAGGCATCGGACACCTTGAGCCACTTGGAGAGGCTGCAGGTCAAGGAGAGGACATGGCCACCCCAAGGTGCAGTCTCAGGCTGTAACCCACACCGGAGGCTGCCTGCTCCCTTCCACGGGCTGAGCTGGTGGTAGGAGAGAAAAGGAAAACTTGGAGAAGCCTAATCCATCATTAAAGTCCTCACTAATTCTCTCCTTCCTGAGGACACCTGAGCCGCGGGGCTGGTGCGTGGGGGCTGGCGGCTGCCAGCCCAGTTGGCTTGAGCAGCTGCAGCCATCTGCAGTACTGGTCTCCAGCAAGGTACGATTTCTGCAGGATGAATGGCCCAGGGTTGGATTTCTGCTCCTCAGGAGCCCCCCCCAAACCTGGAGAGGGAGAGATGCAGCTTTCTGGGTAAAAGGAGAGGGGATATATCACATCAACATCTCTGGTGCCAGGTGGGAGATGCTAAACCTCTGTGTCCCTTCAGTAGCATCGCTTGGGAGGAGGGAGAAATGGTTGCACGGAGCAGAGCTCTCCCCTTACCCCAGTAGTTTAACCTGCTGGGAGCTAGGAAAAAAGGAAAAACACGGATGCCATATCGAAAACTCTGCAAAGGGCAGGCAGAAAGAAGGCAGGGAAGTCCCGTCCCATGGGGGGAACAGGGCAGGTCGTGTTGTAAGCAGTTCATCTAGACACTTTATCCCCAGTTGCTGCCAACAACAAGGGAAAGTTTTGAGTCTGTGAAAAGGTGCGATGAAAAAAAACTCAGCGTGGTTCTTAAATGTGTTCTTATAAAGTAGAAACGGTGTGTGAATTGTGGCTTCCCAGCTTTGGATCTTCATAATGCAGTGACGCACACACACAGATCCGAACTAGCAGTAGTATAAACTGACCTGAAAAAAATTCAGACTGATGCAAAACCTAAAAAGGAAAAAAGATACAAGAACAATGTGCTTCGCATTTCCCTGTCCTCTTGGGTTGTTAGACCCACTGAGGCTGAAGCAACTTTCAAAGTGCATAAACAAATCAAAGAACTAAAAATAACACCGAATTATTAACTTGTCCAGCTGTATATTCACAAGTGACACTTAATTTTAAAAGAAAAGGATCAAGATTGGATTTTTAAAATCCTTGATACATTATTTAAGTACGCCATAGACTGTGGTGAGTGTACATATCTATATCCTTCATTGGCTTTGCTTTCTACCCTTCACACTGTTGTGTCTGTGGTTTGTTTTTTTTTCACCTTATCTACACTTTCTGCTGCTTGGAGAATGAAATCAGTCTGGCCAGAGAAGCTTTCTGGTTCTTCTACCTTGGCATAAAGCAGCTGGGCCAATCTCCACCAGGGCATGAACATCCATCTAGGGGCTCTCATCAGCCCCAGGGGTGAGGTCCAGCCTGGAGGATGCTGGCATAGGAAAAGGAAGGTGAGCAGGGCACGGGAATGACTCCCACAAGCTTCAGTACTGGCTCAACTGCAGGATTGCTGAGCACCTTCGGGGAGGTCCTGGGCCAAGTCCTGGGCCACGGTCCCACATCTGTAAAATGGGGATAATGTTTTCAACACTTACATGGCTTTCAGGAGGGTCGTAACTATTAATGGTCATGAGAAGCTCCACTATGCAAAGATGTGGACCTTATAAGGGCTGCTGTCTCTCTTGAGAGACAAGGCTTAATTCAAATCAGCTGTCTCCTCTGGTATTAAAATTGTTATCACCATTCGTCTTCTGGCTGCCTTGGTGCAATCTTTCTCCTTTTAGAACTAAAACTGCATTTTAAAGCTTTAAACTGCAATTTGACCTCCACAGCTTGGCCAGATTCCTTGAAAATAGTGGTTGAAACTTGCTTTTGATTTTCTTCTCACACTCCTGGCCACAACTGGGCTTGAAAACATAAATACCAGCCATCAGCATTCAAATAAAAATGGCTCTGGAGTCCAAGGAAAAATGGTACCATTATTTGGAAGACGTACTACAAACTGCCAGCTACCCTCCTTCAGAGCGATAAAGTGCGGATAGTTTTAGTGAAGAAGTAAAATTAGTTCCTGAGTTTCTGGCCCGAGTTTCCTACCCCTGACTGCTATTCCAGACTGCAGTTTAATTCAGCTGTTTATGTGAAGATGCCCTATTGGGATAAGGCAGTGAATCTAGCCAATGTTGCGGAGATGAATGCCTTTATTCTTCTTGAAATAAAAATGGTGTCATGGGATCTTTCATGCCTCCCCGCAGACAGAAGCTTGATTTAAAATGTCATCTGAGAGATCACATCACTAGAAGCACATATTACTTCCTAGCTTGGTGCTAGGGTGTTGACAGAAAGCAATAAAGTGTCCTCAGCCATGACGTGCAGTTAGACGTTGTGCTCCCAAGTGCGGCTCAGCACCCGGGCACCAGTGCTGCGGCGAGGGACAACCGGGCTCTTCGGCCCCTGGACCATGATGGCAGGATTGCACCCCATTGCTGGAGATATTTTTCTGTTCGATTCAGTATAAGTATGGCTTTGTAAAGAGCTAATGAACTTGAAACATCCCTGGTGCAGCATTTACTCAGCTCGGCTTTTGACAGTGTAATTTACTTTTCCCCATCCACACTGCTATTTTCAGACACAGCTAGTACTAGTATTTCAAGTGTAAAGATCCTTGCTAAGCAGAAACTTCTCTGTAGTTGATCAATTATTTAAATCATCCCTTGAAATGTGTTTGCTTAATGATGTCAGCAACCTCCAGCTGACATCACTGGACATCACAGATGCACATCACAGCCCCGAGGAGGGCTGGAGCCCGAGGAACTGGGAAGCAAATGTGGCTGCTCCTGCCATCAACTGGGAGAGGTGGAGCAGCAGGCTCCACCACACCGTCATCTACCCACTGCTGCAGGACCATCTCTCAGTCCACCTCCTGACCTTGGACTAGCAGTCTGTGACTCCCCAGACTTTGGAAAACGGGCAGCCTGGGGGAATGGAGTGTGCTGTGTTGCCAGGTTACTCTTGCAGGAGGAGCGAAATTTTCACTGAAGTTGCTAAACATGATTTTTGAACCTGGCTTGATGTCCTGCCGCCTGGTTGCCCGGTGTGTTTAGGAGAGGCAGGCAACAGGCAGCCAGGGCATTGCTTAACAAACACTTGGCCATGAGGGAAAAACGACTTTGGCCAAGACATGGAAATCTCAACTGCACTGAGGTTACTACCAGGAGTAAAGCCATCTCACCACCACCACCACCACTCAGCATGCTTGGCTTTCTGCCCCAGGAACCCATGTCCTCTGGAGCAAACCCATTCTCTGCTCCTGCATCCATCCCCGCTCTCCTTGTGGGAATTTGCTGTGTTGAACACCAGCTTGAGGCTAATTTTTTTGGCATGGGGCACCAGAGTCAGCTCTGCTCTGTGATGGCTTTGCCAGGTGTCCTCCAGAGATGTTTTCAAGACAGTAAGTGAGCTGAATAGGTAAATATTCCTGAAAAAAACCAAAAAGTGTTCTTCGGTGATTTGCTGTCTTTGCAACAAAGGCAAGAAGTAAATGAAATAAGCAAATAGGTGTACTTCTGAGGCCGTTAATCTGAGAGGGGAGAAGTTGAGCAGATGGGGGAATGATGACTCCACAAGCGTTTATCATGTGAAAAGGTTTAATGGCATGACACTAGCTCCTCAGCACAGGAAATCTGGTTCAGTTCTTGCACTGCTCAAATCACCGTGTTGGTAGGCACTGGCCTCCATCACTGCTGACCATTTCTGCCAGCAGGGAAAACTGCTGGGCAACAAACTCCCCTGTTTGTCTGCAGCCAGGCTAAGGGACACATTTTGTGCCTCTGCACAGCATCGCTCAGTCCACAGGAGTAAAAGGGCAGCTTTCCTCTGGGTCTGGTCACAGGAACAGCTTCTGAATCTGGTCCCAGAAAGAGCTCCATGAGAAGCGTGCCGGCAGAGGCCGAGGCGGCAGGCTCCCCTCTTACACTCCTACAACTGCTGCTGAAACACAACCCTCATTTTAAATCAGCTGCAGTGAAACGGAAGGCTTTGAGAAAACAAACTCCCTCCAAACATATCCTTAACTTCATTTCCTTTGGTGGCCCTCCTTCTCTCTGGGCTAGATTTCATGGGTCACTTTGTTTTGTTTTTTTCCTCCTTCTTCTAATTTTAATTCTTGTCCCACCAGGGGTTGTTCCTTCATAGGCTCCCAGCCACAAATTCTCAGATGGCAATGAGAGCTGAGACAGGGACTTCCCTGTGTTCTCCCTGTTTTTTTCTTTCCTCTTTTTTTCTAGGTTTTAAGCTGAGCCCTAACATATCCCACATTTTATTCATTTAGGAGGATTCTTTTACACCACAAGAAAAGTAGATTGTCTGCCTGGTCTGTAATCATGCTAAAAAGATTAAAAACAATAATAAGTACAGTTTTTTTCTTAAAATATTTTTTCCACCAAGCTCCACTTCTATTGAAATGCCGCCATTTGAGCACCATTTATTTATCACATTTCCAAAACCACAGTTGGATCATCCTTATCAACAGTCTCTTCTTACAAAGACAGCAACGTTCAACGCCCCGTACAGGGGTAGGGTTAAGATCTGCTTGCCCTAGGAGTTCAGCCAGAGTAAAACCATCTCTGTTGGAGCTGTCTTCTGGATCAGACCCAGAGGAGGAAGACAAGTGACAGGCTGGCTCCCGCTCTCTGGTTTGTTCTCTCCTGGCTAGGCTTGGTGGCCCGTGGGCTCTCACAGCTGCATTGCTCTGGCTGCTTTCCCCATCTCCAGCTCTCACCCAGAAGACACCAATGATGCTTGCTGTGGGCTTTGGGGCTGGTTCGCTCACTAGGCACGATTAATGTGGTCTTTGCTACTTTAAGGCAATGGATTAAATGATTTTTGCCAAAAATCTGTTCTTAAGTGCAGTACGGCCAACCTAGGCAGTCTGGAAGACTCAGCAGCTCCACCAAAATGCCACTGGCAGGGATTGGGGTTAAGTCTGACAGATTTTCATCTCTACTTCCATTTCTCTGGTTGGCAGAGAAAGTTGAGGTTTGTCTGGTGCAATCCAGCCCTGGAGCACTGCTGTCCCCATCCTGGGAGGATTCCCTCAGGGCAAAACTAGTGGGTTGAGAAGCCCAGATCTCTGATACTTGTAATAATCGCAAGATAAAGGTCTCAAAGCCTGTAGCTCCTTTTCTTCCCTCTCAGCACAGCAGCAGCAAGCCCAGACCTTTCCTCTGGCTTCCTCAAGCCTTTGCCAGTCCTTCGTGTGCGTGGTTTTTATTTAAAAAAAAAAAAGAAAAAAAAAAAGAAAAAAAGGCAGTTTACAAATCATTCCCAAGGCTGTGAGTCCCGGGCTGGAGACCCACCTGCCCGGCGGTGTCCCGCTCCCCGCGGAGCCAAGCGCTGGCCGCCGGCCCCTCTCCGCAGCCGGGGGCGAGGGCGAGGGGAGCATCCCTGTGATGGAGTCGCCAGCCGCTGGGTGCCACTCTTGTCCTGCCAAACCCCGCCGAAACCGCCGCCGAGGAGGAGCTGATCCCGCCCGGCCGCCCTCCGGCTCCGCCAGCAAACCTGCGACAACGGGCACAAAAGCAGCCCTGCGGTCCCGGGAGGCGGCTTGCGATGCGGGGAGGTGGGTATTCCCGCTCGCCCTCCCGACCGGGACACCGGCACCCCGCCCGAGAGCATCGCCGGGTTCACCCCTCCTGTTTTCTGCCTGGCGCCAGCCCCCGCTTTTTGCGTGCCCGATTGCTGCCCCCCCGAACAAGCCTGAGCGCTCCGCAGGCACTGAGCTGCGCCGCGGTGGGGGCCATGGTCTGGAACAGGTCGCCCAGGGAAGTTGGGGATGCCCCATCCCTGGAGGTGTTCAAGGCCAGGTTGGATGGGGCTTTGAGCAACCTGGTCTAGTGGGAGGTGTCCCTGCCCGTGGCAGGGAGGTTGGAACTAGGTGGTCTTTAAGGTCCCTTCCAACTCCAACCATTCTGTGATCTCCTAGCCCCACCGCCACGGAAAGGTACAGGTGGCTCTGACCAAAGACCTGAGGTGGGGGTCCCTGTTTCCCTGTCATTTCCCCATTGGAAATGCAGGCTATAGCACCAGGCAACGCTGACCAGGCGGAAGGGGCAAACCATGTGCCAAAGTCCTGCCAGGGTTATGCACAATGAAAAGCTGGAGACCCTTAGACCAAGCTTTTGTAATAGAATTTAGGTGCTTTACTCCCACTGGATTCAATGAGAGTTTGACACTCAAGTGTCTTTGTGGATCGGAGCGTTAGATTAAGCTACAAAAAGGCAAAAGAGCAAGAGAAGTAGGCTAGCACAGGTTTTGAAGCTCTTAATTTGGCAGCATTGGTTTACAGCATATTTTCATAAAGTGAGTTCGTTTTATCCCGCTGGTAACACTAGCTACTGCACTTTTTCATGGCTTTTATTGAATGGAATTAACTTTTAGATGGAAAACACTGAATTGTGTAGCATCAGGATAATACTCTAAATTATCATCTTTTCATGTTATTTGTGGATGTTTATTTTTAAGCTGGCAAAGAGCAGATGGGCAGCGATCAACAAATACAGGATAGTGGCAAGAGCAGCTGAACAATGCATTATCTCATCTCTATTAAAAGTATATAATTGGGACTTCAATATCAGAATTCACTTTAAAATGGGAAGCAAGTTCTTACTGCAAACATCAAACATTTTTTCCTGTATTAGTCACTGGTGAAGTTCAACAACTGGCTGTACTTGTGGATATTTCACTGTATTGAGAATATTTACTCCAGCAGTTTCCAAAGAAAGGAAGAAACAAGACATGGGAGCGATGACTCAGTAAGTACAGATTTCAAATGTAACATCTACTGAAAAATTCATTAAGTACCTACCTATCTGTTTGACCCCCATGCCCATTAATCCCAGAGTGAAAGCTCTGACAACTACCTCTTGGTATGGGCTTTCAGAGAGGTCTTCCTTCTTGGTCCACATGGTCCCTCCACAAAGGAAACCCCCATCCCACATGTGCACAGCAGCAATGTCCCCGTGTGACTTTTATATCCACTGGAGATTGACAGACCTAGATCTCTGCTGACTTCTGGCCGTTAAGCTCTGATATACCTTTCTGTGTGGCTGCCAACCATGCTCAGTCAGAAGAATTCCTCCTGGAAATGTGTGTATTGAGGAAGTGTGGATGGTACAGGATTTCATATGCTGTAGGATTAACCTTTACTCAGCCCCTATACTGGGGAGGAGGATTTAAGTGATGTGCTGGAAAATGTCCCCTGAAGATACTAATCTTATTCCCTTCTTTTTTATTTCACTTTAAGCCTTCTTCAGGAAATTGCTTGTGGCTTAAAGGTGAGATCTCTGATCTACCAGCAAACACATCTCCCAGGGGCCTGAATCTGCATTTCACACACAAAAACCACTTTAGCCAGCTCAGGTGTCTGTCAAAGCACCAACATTTAAGCCAAGTTAAAGAAGAGATGCAGAGAATGGAGAAATATGCTCCTGTAGCCACGGCAGAGGAAAGACTCCATCTCCAGGACTCAGCAGGGAGCTCTGCAAACCAGGATATGGCACAAGTGAAAGAGTTTGAAAGGCCAAGGAAGCAACAATTCACCTGAATGAAAAATTGCTGAAGGTTAGGTAAGCCTTTTCTTGAGAAAAACTGTATGTTGTTGTTGGGGTGGTTTGGATTTCTGAAGGTTGGATTTCCCACGTAGTCCAAATACAGCCTGAGTGGGAGTTTGGCCATTTATCACCCTGGGAATATAAATCAGAGCACGGATTCCCCCCAAACTGCTCATACTCATAGGGTAATCATGAATGTGAAGCAGGTTTACATGCTTAAAAACTGAGTAGCCAGTACTTAGCATGGCAGGCCAAAGAGCATTTATTATCCCAAATCCTGCAATGAGCTGTAAAGATTTCGGTTGTATCCAAAACATATCATTAGGCCTTCTCTTGATTTTGGTAATTAGAATCTTCCCAAATATCTCTGAGCATTTTCATTACTTTGTAAATTTTCCCCAAATAGTTTAAACAAATTATTTTCAGCAGATGGCTTGTTATGAATAGCTTGTGAATTTTTCACTTTGACATCTGTACTGTGTTTACTGGGTGGTTTAATCAGTTCCTGGGCTGAATGACTGAAATGTTTGCAAGGCAGGAAAAATGAACACAGGATACTAAATAAGAAACAGTGCGTTTCAAGGACAAACATATTCAGCTGACTGTATTCACAAACACTTTCAGAGATATCCAGCAATCACTGACTACCCTGTGGGTGCTGGATGCCACGACGTACGTATGCCTGCAAATCAAACTCATCTTGCTCAGTCAAAAGTGTAATTGTGAACCTCTTCTCATTTTTTAGCAGCTACATTAGGTAGTCAGAACTCACTAGCAGAATTTTTGCTCCAACGAGTTATATTTTAACCACATGCCCAATCCTGACTATCACAACAGTGATGTGGAGGTATTGTCGAGCAGAGCTGCATGTCCAAACGGGCTACTTTTATCTCCTTGCTTTGTCTTTCTCAAAATAACATTGGAAGATAAGGTACACTCTTTCTTTGATCACTAATCTCCGACTCTTGGATGGTGACCACAAAGGATAAGTATGCATTGAACAGAAGTCCTAATGATCAGCACATGATTACAGTTTCAGGGAATGGGAAAATTAAAACAGAAAGCTGGAGGCTGGAAAGGAGGGAAAAAGGGCCAGTATGAAAAACTTCAAATATCTTCAACACAGTAAAACCATAGAAGAAATGTATGCATTTACTGATGAGAATTAGCATATTCTTGCTTTAGTGGCATTCTGTCCTATATAAAGACATTTTCATTAATAAGAAAATCACATTCCTAGGGAGCAAACCACTGGGACAAGGGCTGTCTTTTTGGTAGGCTGTCTTTTTGGTATGTTCATATGGCGCGTGGTGCAAAGGGGTCCTGTCTGCCGTTCTGCACTGCCATCATGCAAATATTAAATAAAAATAGCGTTGGGGGGGAGTGGCAGGAGGTTGTGAGACTGCAGCACCAGTGGCAAAGCCATCTGCAGCAGCACAGGCTGCAACACGCTCCAGGCTCCAGCCGTGCCTTTTCTCACGCCAGATGCTGCTGCGCCCACCACCTCGGCTCACCCCCGAGTCCCCAGCATGTCTGGCAAGCCACGGCCAGCCCCGGGTTTCTTGAAGGCTTGTGATTTTCTGCGCTGAGTTGCCATCCAAATGGTAAGTAATAAACACTTTAATAATTCATAACCAGTCAGTTATATCTTAAATAATTTAACAAACAATTTGTCATCTTTCCTTGTGATAGAAGATGCTGGCTGAAGAGCGGCTGAGAAAGGTTTCATGTCCACATCACCCCTCCCCAGGACCGGGCTTTGCCCCAACCCCTGCTCAGCCAGGGATACAGCCTGCAGGGGAGCAAGGGGAGCCCACCCTGACCTCGGAGGGTACGAGCACAGACCTGCCAGTCAGAGGAACACGGGGAGACACATTCAGCAGTCTTCTCCTGTAAATGTTGGATACACTCAGAGATGTATTTCTGGAGCCGTTCTCCTACACACTGGCCTCAGTGACACTGAATTCCAGTCTCCTTTGTCCCTGCTTTCCTTCCACAGAACAGCACAGACCCTGGAAGCCACAGGTCCTGCTTCGTCACCCAAGCTGCTAAAGGATCGCAGCAGGTCTAAGGCAGGCTGGCGAGTCAAACGGCCCTTCATTCCCACACCGTTGAAGCAGCAAGTCCCAACAAGATGCATGTTATCTTCCAAAGGCATGGAGAAGACCTTGGAGCAATGCTTAAGTTCAGAGAACCACCTCAGAAGGTAAAAACCCAAGAGAAATAACAAACCAAACATGCTGGAGTCAAAAACGGTAGTTTTACCTGGTTAGACTGTAGCATTTATCTGCAGCATGATCCCAGCATCACGTTAAACACAAACAGCATTCAGTGAAGCCAGCCAAGCTCTCCAGGTGCTTAAAATCATACAAGTCCTTAAGACCGTAATTGAGCAAAGCACGTAAGGAACAGAAGTGCTGTCACTTTAGGCATAAGGAATAAGTCATAGAGAAGCAGTCTTTTTATTAAGTTTTAAAAGAAGTCTATGCTCTTATTTCCAAGTAGTTCCAGTCCTGCTGATGGATACGATTCCCTGCACACAGGCTTTTTTAGGAGAAGATGTTGCACTTTCTCCAGTGAAGTTATGCTGGCAGAAAATATGGTTCCCTGCAGCTCAGCTGTTCCCCAAAAGTCTCTTTAGCTAAGGCATTTGCCATATCTAAATATGTATTTTCATTTAAGAGGTGTATTTTCATTTAATAGCGGCCACCCCACTATTGAAAATGTTTAAGACAACCAGGCTAGAGCAAACAGGGAGACAGCCCACATGAGCATTGGCAAGGGTCAAGAAGGATGGCTAGGGCAGCAGGACACAGCATCAAAGAGCTGCGCTGCCCAAAAACCACACCAGAAGGAAGCGGGGCCCGTTTCTGCCACCACAACACCCATGCTGTGCTAGGAGGGCGAGAGCTCAGGCGTTTTGCAGGGCTTGCTCCCAAGGAAATGGTCTAGCCCAGAAAAGCAGGGGAAACTCAAGCAGCATCGTTGGTGCCCTGCAAACACATCTGTGGCTAATTGGCATGGCACTGCATTTTCAAAAGCACCCCAGCAAGGCTTAGGAGCTTTACTCATCCCCAAACAGGTGCAAACTTCTAAGCATTAAATCACTTTGAAAATCCCCTTTGGGCTTAAAAGTCACTTTGGTGACTCATGACAGGAGGCTGCTTTTTCTGGGCCTTTTTAATGGTAATCCCAAGAGAAAGGAGAGCAGATGGAGACTCGTTTTTCCTTGCACTGGAGGGTGCTGGTCCACAACCTGGAGGGAGTCCCCTCACATGGAGATGCTTTGCTGAGACTCAGATGGTCCCCGGGACACCTGGGCTCCTGGGGGCAGCCCCAGCCCCAAAGGGAATAGCCAGAGATGGCAGGCAGCTAGGCTGAACTGGTCCTGGAGATTTCTTAGAACCAAAGGACTTGGATTTTATCCTAAAATGCTTTCTCCATAACAAGTGACATGTGAATTATCCCTCATAGCAGCTACTATGTGTGTCAGTACTGGCTCAGTGCTGCCATTTGCCCATGAAGAGAGCTTCTTTGGGAGTTTCTAAATGATCTCATAAATATATGCCCTTGCTCACAGGTCTGCTCACCCACAAACAGCAACACAACACTAATTAACTCCTCAGAAGTGTCCTCCTAGCCCTCAGTTCCTGTGGTCTCTCTCCAGCCCTGCTGATGTTTCTTCTTTGATAAAATTTATTGTGCTCAGGAGAATCCCAAAATTACAGGCACTGTGTAATGGCAGGGCTGTCCCAAGGCTCACTCCCGTTTGATGGCTGGCTTCTTTTTGAAGCGGTCTTTCCTTCGCCTTACAGGTTTTTTTCCCTCGATAACCTCAGAACCTTTTTTAAAAAGATACAAGCTGACACAATTGGTTGATGTCAGGAAAACTGCCCGCTACTATATGGGCAGAAATCAGCCTTCTGGGAGAAGCAATACATTATTCATCCTCTTCCGAAGATCATCTAAAGGTCAGGCTATTTTGGCCTCAAGGTGGATAAGATATGCATTCAGCCTCATGGGCTGCCTGCCATTCCAGTACCTGGAAGCCTGAGGTATTACGCAAGGTGCTTGCATCAGAAACCTGAAAAGCAGAGATGGCTTCATAGCTTTGCAGATCACTGTTGCTGGGATCAGATAGCTATTTATGGGTTTTTGGAGACACCCTCCATCTACCATGCCGGGAGAGAATCAGCACTTCAGGCTTTGCGAAAAGGTAGTGTTTTTCTGTTTTCCTGCTGAGGATCTACAGTTTTTACCGGGTTTTCTCGTAACTTTTGGATCCATGCTGTCAGAGAACAAAAGTCCAACAAAACTTCATCTTAAAAGGCAAATATATGAATTCAATTCAGAGCAGCTACCTGCCAGGGCCAATGTGGCAAGGTGCCCAAGGACAGTCAGGGCATGGCAGATGCTGCCTCAACTCTCAGCTCCTGCTGTCGGGGTTGGGTGTTTTAATTTTCCTCAGACGCCCAGTTTCCCAGGGGTGCTCAGTGCTCTGGGAGTTTTGTTTTGACAGTCATGTAGCCAATCTTTCCCCAGCCGTGCTTTTGGCCAATATTCAAAGTATCTTTGTAAGGTGTTTAACATTACAAGGAGTTTAAAACATTTTTGTCTTAAAAACAAAATAAAATTTCCCAGTTAGGTGGAAGCTTTTAGGGTCCTGTGCCAAGCAATATCAAGACAAAATACAAAATCAATTAAAAAAAAAGAAGTCTTCCATAGCTGGGATTTAAAAAGACAGTGACTGAAAGAAGGTCGGTTCCAGTATAGCTGTTACCAAGAAGAAATACTGTTTGCATTCAGGAAACACAAAGCGTTTCCTGGTACCTCCAGAAATATCACAGTATTCTCCATCTGCCTCTGCATTCACTCTGCAATATACGTGCAATTAAAAGGACTAGAAAGTAGAAGCAGAAACAGAAACACACAGGGCTACCAACTGTAGCAAGGGTGTAGAACAATGTGTCTTCTTCCACTTGAGTATCTGTAAACGAAACACAGCCATTTTCTCAATTGTTTGAGAAATAGACTCTAGCACTGTGGACTGGTCATTGATCAAGCTGCAAAAGTTCTGCAATTTTAATTGCAGTCATTAACTGTCCTGTGTTGCCCGCCGTGAGCAGTATTTGGGGCTTTGCAGGGTTGCTGTTTTCCAGGCTGGGCAACGCTCGCTGTGACACCATGAGCGGTGGCTTCTGCAGTCATCGCTGTCACGCTGCACTGGCATCTTCGCTTGCTCCTTTGATCTTACTCGAAGGCTGCTTTGTACATCTGTCAGCTTCAACCAGGTCTGTGTTTGATCTGCTGATCAATGCCCAATTCAAGGTCTGCCGTTAGCATCAGCCCGTGTACTATCCCGTTTGGGTTTGGTTGGTGGGACATAAAACATGGTATTGTTTCATCTCACTGCTTGGATTAGTGCAAAGTACACCTGGCCACGATGGAAAATGCAATACACATGCACAAACACCACTGCTGGCAAAGGGCATTCTGTCCCAAATCCAGACTTAGAAACATGCTGAATAGCTTGGAGTTTTGCTGGGGACCACCCTGCTGTCCCACACTGTCAGGGGACAGGGGCCTGGGTGCCAGAGGGAGACCCAAGTAATGAATTAGCTGGTGCAGAGTCCACATGATCAGGCAAGAACTGTAATGAGCTGCTCTGTGTTTTAAATGACATCTAATTTTTTGGCTTGCATATGGGACAGGCACCAACCCCACCAAGCTGTGATGTGCCCTGGCACACAACGTCCTACCTATCTGACACTTGACAATGGTCTTGGAAAAGCCTCATTCAGTGCCTTCTGTGCCTCACTTTTACTGACAAAGTCTCAGCCCAGTTCCACAGACTGGGGGAAAGGGGCACTCCCCACGCCACAGGAAGGTCAAGCTAGGGACCACAAAGAGAAGCTGCATACATGCAAGTCCATGGGACCAGAGGGATGGCCAATGTCACTGTGAGGACACAATCTCTCATCTCAGGAAGGTCATAGCAACCAGGAGTGGTCACTGATGGATGGAGAAAGATTCTTGCTTTCAAAAAAAAAGGCAGAAAGGGGAATCTGGAGAAGGACCAGCTGGCTAGACTCAACCCAGTGCCTGTGAAAATTATGAAGCAAGTCCTGAGGGGACTCCGTGTCCATGTCGTGAAGGACGGAGAGTGACTGGGAATAACCAGCATGGGAGCTCCAAGGGCAAAGTGTGCTTGACCAGCCTGCCTGCCCTCATGATGGAATATGCAACCCACCCTGCAGGGACAAGGAAGGCAGTGGATGTTGCTTTCCTCAGCTTTAGCAAGGCTTTCACCACGGTCTCCCATAACATCCTTGTAGCTAAACTGAGGTGGTATGGGCTGCATGGACAGACTGAAAGGTGGGTGAAAAACTGTCTGGATGCTTAGGCTCCAGAGGGAGTGGTCATGGGTTCAGAGTCCATCAGGCAGTCAGTTATGAGGAGTGAGCCGGGGCCAGAACTAGTTTACATGAATATCGCCCACAACCTGCACAATGGGAGATCCCATCCTCAGCAAATTCACAGACAATATCCAACCAGGAGGAGGTCATTACCCTGGAGGACAGGGCTGCTGTTCAAAGGGACCTGGACAAGCTAGAGAAATGGGGCAAGAGGGACCTCATGAAGGTCAACAAGGACAAATGTTAAGTCCTGCACCTCATCTGGAAAAACTCCCTGCAACAGTGGGGACCTACTACCCAAGCAGCAGCTCTGCAGAAAAGAACCTGAGGGTCCCAGTGAGCTACGGGTTGAACATGAGCCAGCAGTGTGGTCCCACAGCAATAAAGGCTAGCCCCAGACCGGGTTGGACTGGAAAGAGTGTAACCAGCAGGTGAAGGAAAGTGATCCTCCCTCTGTTTTCAGCACTAGTGAGACTAGACCTGGGGTATTGTGTCCAGTTTGGGCTTTCCAGTGAAAGATAGATATGAATATACTGATTCAAGTGCAGCAGAGGGTCGCTAAGATGGTTAGAGGACTAGAGTGTGATGTGTGAAGAAAAGCTAAGGAAACTGGATTTATTTAGCCTGAGAAGACTGGAAGGACAAGAGGCAGCAGTCACGAGTTGCAGGAAGGGGAATCCTACCCATGCATAAGGAAAAATCTTTGTTGTGAGAGGTGGGTCAGACATGGGCACAGGGACACAGAGAGGCTGGGGAACCTCCATTCCTGAAGATTTTCAAAACCACCCTGGTAGCCTTTTTCACAGAACCACAGAATCGCCTAGGTTGGAAGGGACCTTCAAGATCATCTAGTCCAACCATAAAAAAAAAACAACAAAAAACAACAACAACAACAAAAACCACAACACCAAACACAAACAAACCCACACACCACCAACCAATACTAAACCATATCCCCGAGCACTGTATCAACTCGTCTTTTGAATATCTCCAGGGATGGTGCCTCAACCACTTCTCTGCCTGCTAACAATGCAACAGCCACTCCTGCAGGGACTACAAGAAATAAACATTTTTACTTGGCTTATTTTTAAATGCCTAGCAGGAGCCAGAGCAACAAAAAGTATTGCTTACTGAGTGAAGACCTGAACACCTCCTAGGACTAGAAACACTGTGACTGGCCCAAGAGCATTGTAAGGGCAGGAAGGTGAGTGCCTGGGGCTGCAGCAACACTGGGTCTCATCACCTTGGTATGGAACTTCATGAAATGATTGAGAAAGCTGCTAGTGGCCACAGTTTAGTTGGAATTTGGCCCGGAGTGAAGTCAACAAGACAGAAAAAATCTCTAACATCAAAGCTTTCCTTGCAGGGTCAATTTACACTCTCAAATTGTCTGTTGTCTGAGTCAATCTAAAAGCTTGCTGCTGAACAGGGAGGGTTTGCTTACCTCCAAGGACCCCAACCCTCTCCTGCTTGTCCAGCTCCCTGGTCCCACCACCTCCTCGGCTCAAGCACTCATCAGCCCCCGCTGTCAGCTGCCCTGGGTGTCCAGAGACGAGCAGCAAAGAGCAGGAGCTAGGGGGAAGGAGCAGGACTTGCCCCTTTCTGAAGTGTTGAGCTGTTAGATTGGCTCAGCCACCTTCTGTCACCTCCTGCCAAAGGGCTGGGTGGGAAGGAGGGAGAAGGGGCTAACGGAGCTGTCTTGCTGTAAAAGACAATCCCTGTGTTGGAAATGCACGAGACCAAATTTCCCTAACCTAGTGCTGGCAAGGTCACTTGAACAGGCCCAGCATGGAAGAGATTCCCTGGTATGTGGTGGCTGCAGATGTGGCAGTGGTCCTCCCCGAATGCTCACCCTCTTATGCCACTGGCAGTGCCAAGATAGACACTGGCTGCTCTGCTTGGTCCTTGCAGAGTGAATTGCAGGGTGCATTTACCACCTGCAGGGGGGAAGTCACTTGCTTTGTCCCCTCCAGTGCCCAGGAGGGCAAAACAACAATTCCCAAATGGATGTTTTTCCTCTATCTACCCAAGGCCAAGAAAGCAGGATCTGTAGCTATTTAATGTTGCCCGGCATAGAGATTGGTGAGGGGAGTTTATGGACTAACCATTTATTTTTACGTAAAAGAAGCTAGTAACATCTGTGGGTCAAGTTGTCTTTCTGCTTCATACATCACAACCTACAAGGCTGCTTTCCTACCACTGCTGCAAATCAATCCTTCAAAAGTTTCCTGGCTTGGTCGCCAAACCACTTATCTTTGATTATTTCTAGTTCCACTGTATAGTCCGTCGTGTCTCAAGGCCACGGGACAAAAGCCAGGAGTCCTACAGTGCAACTGCTCACTTAATTCCTGGGTGTCTTCCCTGCTGATACATAGCAGAGATTGGCAACTAATCTATATATAGTACAGCACCGCAGCCGAGACACAATGGCTGCATTCAGCGTGCATACATGATGATGTCAGCAATGGCTGTTTAATTGCATCATGGGAAGTGAGGGGAGAAAAGAATTGGAAGAAAAAAAAAAAAAAGAAAGGGGGCCCCTGGCCCCTCCACTTTACATAATTTCCTTCACCGCCAGATGGGAATGCATGGGAATGCCGGCCCTGCATCTCGAGAGTTCCCTCCCCGAAGCCTGGCACGGCCACATCTGTTTCCCTGATTTCCTACGCTTCTGATCTTCTTCACCTGCCCTGCACCCCACCACCTTGGGTGAGCTTCCTGAGATGCTGCTACCGCCATTTGATTTGGCTTCCTGAGGCTCGTTCCCTCCTTCCTTATTTTTACTTCTCCAGCTTGCAGTAGCATCCAAAGGCCGGTAGCTGTGAAACACTGAGGAAGGGTAGGGTCTGCACTGCAGGGACCACACAAGCCCCTTGGCTGCTTTTATTTAAACAAATGAGCATCTGTACTGCCAGGCAGTGGTTCACAAAAGGGGCTGTCAGGCTCAACGCAACTCCACAGCTCTGTGGCTAGCAAACAGAAGATATACAAACTTCTCTTCCCAGCAGCCATCCATCATCGGAAATGTACGTTGGTTTTATTTGAAAGGAGAGACAACACCCTGCTTTAGTGAAGCGAAAAAGCTCAGTGACAACACTCCCCTCTTCAAGACCTACAGCATCAGCCAAATCCCAGTCTTCTAGCTCAACAGCTTTAAAATTTCCCTCAATCTCTGCCTTACCTTTAAAGTTCCCACACCTACAAACAGGACCCGTGGTATCCTCCATTTTAAGAAAGCTTCCCTTTGTCTTATCCCCCAGCCTATTTATAGCTCCCGTGGTGGAGGTACACTGAGAAGGATTTACACCAGCAGGCGCCCAGAGAGGAGGCATGCCGCAAAGGGACATTGAACAGCCTACAAGACACATGCAGCTCCTTGGGGTGCGTTTTCTGGGAGGAGGCTCTCACCCAAAGGGTTTCAGCCATGTGTCTTCCCAGTAGCATGTGAGAGGGGCTTTGGACTGTGATGTGAGTGATGGGCTGCTTTCTTAGGTCCACTTTTAGGAAGGACGGCAGGGATCCCAGCAGGGTCCCATATAGGAGAAGAGAGAGTCCCACTCTCACTGCCAGGAAAAGCTGTCCAGGCAAGAGCTTGTCCCTCCTTGTCTTCTTTGTGGAGCAGCGAGGAGGGGAAAGGCCTCTTCATGGGTCACTTCATGTTCCCAGAGACCTTGCAGGGAAGCCAAGGATCTGAGACCCCAACCTCCTGCACATCCCGCAAGCGTGCAACAGCCTCATCCTGTAACCTGAGTCTGGAGGAACCGCAAGATGCAGGGTAGCAAAAGCTTCTTCTGAGTCCTCTTTCCCTGCAGGAAAGGCAATTATTACCACAATAAATACCCAAATGAACCAGAAACTTTGATTATCACCCTGCATGGCTACTAGCTTGTTCATTCGCTCTCGTAAAGGAGCATATTCCCTTTGCATGTACTACCCCTGACCAGTGCCAACACATAAAACTCTAAACATTTCAGGTCTAGATTAGCTCAAAGGCTTTCCTGCTGAGGACAATGCCTCCACTTTTCTCTCTCAGCATTCAACTTCTGCCTCTGGAACTGACCTGCCTTGGCCAGCAGCTGTGGTGAAAGCAGCACCTGAATGCGGGTCAGAATTAGCGCTACACAAATTCACACATGACATGAAATCACCTGAGGATGCTTGTGGCTTTCTGAGGGTCACGTTTTGCCAATGCTCGGGGAATTACATTGCATGGCCCTGAGGGAGAAGCAGTCTGTCCGGGTCCCCCAGGGAATGACAAGGAGGCAGAAGGTGATGGGCAGCACCTGGATGCAGACAGCCTTAAGATGTAGATGATGCCTCTTCGCAAACAGGTGAAGGGATGGAAGATCTTAGTGTCCCTCTGAACAGGCTACATAAGCGTCTCACCCTTCCCGGCATATGGTCAGCCATCACAGTGCTGCAGCGTGTTAGGGGACACCCACACCTCCCAGTTTATGGGCTGAACTGGGGGCTGGTAATGAATAGCTGAGGGTGCCAGGCTTCCCAGCTCCCGCAGCCAGATCTGGAGGGGAACAGCTGCCTGCGCCCGGAGTTTACACAGCTGTGGGGAAGCATTAGCAGCTGACAAGCCATTCTCCCTTCAGCGTTAGCGTATACCACTTCTTGCAGTTAAAAGCACTCCCCCAGCTGAGTAAAAGGATCCTGTGGATGTGAACAAGAATGAAGGTAGGGCGGACTTCTGAGTTACAGCCAAGTTAACTGTGCGGAGAGGATAAATGCGAGGTGAGGTATCGGAGAAGCAGCAGTGTCAGGAAACAGGAGGCTAATAACAAAACATTTGCAATTGTTAGCCCATAACGTTGGCACCTGCTTTCTACCTCCAGCTGCTCAGAGCTTGCGTTTCTTGACCTGCAGAGCACAGTTACAAGACATGGCTATTCTGCCAAGCTTTTCCTGAAGGCAGAAGTGATCTGATGGGAGATTTCACTGAAGGTAAGTTTGAGAGCCTTTAATACCACTCCAGCATCAGTGTTTGCATAAGTCCAAAGTCCAGACATTTCCTTCTGGGCCAAAGTGTGGATTTAGAGCATTCTTAATGGCAGGCATCACATTTGAAACCTGTGACAGGGTAAGGGTAGAGCCAGGGGGAGAATAGGCATTTGCATCTTCTGGCCTTGAGCCCATCCTGGAGGGCAATAGTCTCACTGTCACCATAAGAGATTAAAGCCAACACAGGTACTTAGTCTAACAAGAAATCTGGTTGAACAGATGGTGAATAGAGAGAGATTTGAGAAGTCTGGAAGAGGAAACTAGTTTTAGAGATGCAGTCATTTGGAGGTAAAGGTGCTAAAAGTCCTTGTGATGCTAAATCCCACTACATGGTTAGAAATGGATGATTTTCAGCCAGAATTTCTGAACAGAAGAATGAATGAATCAGGGTGCATAGAGGAAAAAAAGAAAAGAAAGGTCATGTAGTTTCCTCTCATATTCATACCAAGTAGTAGGAGAGCTAGAGCGAGGCTTGAGCAGAAAAGATGCTCTGGGAGACTCTTTCAATATAAGTGAAAAAACCCCTTTAGCACGTCCAAAAATGACATATTTGCATCAGTTGCCTGCAGAGATCTGTTCTGTAAAGCAAGATGGTAGGTGTTTAATTCTCTCTGGAAATGGAGAGTAGAGAATCGATTCCTAAACCTGGTCGTGTCTCTGGGGTTAAAAGTAATGCCAGCTGTTTGAGTGCGAGAGCCCTGCTTCCCAAAGCCAGCCCTTGAAGGGTGTAGAGATGCAAAGATGCACACCAACAAGATCTATAGATTTGACTTGCACATGTGTATAGCGGAGGCTATCTCTGTTCCCCTCTGGATCCCATCACATACTAACAAGCACATCTTTAAACTCAAGGTGACCCTGCTGGAGGGGAGATGGATGGGTGGAGGAGGGGGTGTCAAGAGCTTGAATTAATATGCTGAGCAAGCCAGCTCCCAATGATTTATACCACGGGGACAACACTTACTGCTTCTTTGCTCCCCAACCTTCCACCCTGCTCAAGATCCAACGTACCATACAGGAAGCTCAGCAACACATGCAGAAAGTTGAACTTACTACTGTACTTACTAATGGATCCAATGACAGATATACGGTTGAGCCAGAGTCAGTATGCAAGAGCAGGCATGGCAAATTTGGAATCTGAGGCAAATTTAGAAGTTTGTGCTTGCAAGAGGGAAAATGAGGAAAGAAAAAAAAAAAAGCACAAATCAGCACTAAAGTGGCTGGACTTAAGTGGCACAGTTGTCTGTAGAGTACAGTTGTAGTGAAAGCCAGAAAAAAGATGGATATTCCTCCGAGTGTAGCGAATAAGTTGTTAACAGCGAGCTAAAAAACAACAGCAAAAACCTTCCTCTTTCATTTATCTGGGACTATGCATCCAGGTCTTGCTGAAGCCCTTACCTGTGGATAGACCTGTTGGAAGTGCTCCCTTCATACATTGATTTACTAGTCAAATTCTGGAGCGTGGGAGGCAAAGATCCAAGCAGGATGCAATGCTGTGTCTCTTGCGTCTTTGTAGCTGTTAACAAATAATGAAGGAAGGGGAATCTCATATGCACCAGGACCGGGAGAGTTATAGGTCTCTATAACCCCTAGACAATATTATGCAGAACTTGAAGCAATGAACCACTGTCTTGACTGTTAATGTCTGCAGACCTCTTTGGTATAGCAATACTGGAGATGAAAGCGTTTTCCGGGTCCTTAGGCACAAAACAGTAACAACGATAACAGAATTTCAGCCCTATATGTTTATTATTACCTGTGCACATTCAGGGACTTGCACCATCTACTCGGCTGCTTCTGTTCACGAGCCCTGCTGAGCTTGGAGCTTGCACACTGCCTCGGCGCTCAATGGAGCAGGGCAAACAGTATCTGGCTGCTGGACCATTTCACGCAGGTGGTAAAGGGGAGAGCTCCTGATGGGAACGTTTGCCTCTAAAATTACAGTAAAATATCCCCAAACCCACAATTACTGTACCTGGTTCTATTTAACAAAGCTTTTAACCTCCAGACCCCTGGCTTTTCCAGCTGTATTGCTTTTGGCAGGAACACCGTTCTGTTTGTCCTGTAGTGCTGCTGGCGGAAAGCAGATGCTTTCCTTCAAGCAAACGAAGCTTCCAAGTACGGACAGTGGAAAGCACATCCTGACATTGGAAGCAGATGCTAGAGAATGACTCAGGTGCAGTCTTCTGCCCCAGTGTCCTATTTTCCACTGAAATAAATGGGGAAAAAGAAAAAACAAAAAAACCCAACAGATTTTTAATGCATAGTTTAGCTGCAGTGGCCAGGCAAGTTAGTCAAGGACAGACAAATGTTGCCAAATAGAGGTTTTCCAACTAGGTCGAAGTTGGCCCATATCTTCAGAGCTATTTTGATGCTTGTTAGGTGTCTCTGAAGATCTGGCCAGTCATGCCCAGATTGTAGCATTGTTAGAATGTTTTAACAGTTAATGTTTTAACACAGTTCTGATGCGATCTTGACACAGTTATTATTTCAACACAGTTTAAATGATGGGCTTGCCTTTAGTACAAACTACACCGTTTCAAATTCAGACCGGCAACAGCGTATGAATGGAGGACAAAAGAAAGATGACAGAAACGAGTATGAAAAATACTGGAGAGAAGGGAATAAATGCGAGAAACCTCAGCAGAGCGACACAAAGGAGAATGAGCAGAATGCAGAGAAATGCCTCAGACACTCACGTAAGCAGTGAGATTTCATTTATTTGGCACAGAAGGACAATAGCCCCGCTAACCAGGATAGCTATTGTTCTTTTGTTTTTAAGAAACAAAAAGGGTAAATGCGAAGCACTAGCTTCCCAGGGAAAAATCATAAAAATAAGTTCTCATCCTGCTGTCTACTGAGGAACCAGAAGCCTCTTGTACTTCACCTATCACCCTCGCACTGTTATTCACCCACATGTTTGTCAGCTTAGAAAACAAATGAAATATATCGAGGCCTTGCTCTATCTGAGGAGAGCTGAGGGGTTTTTTGTAGCAGAACAAGTTAATTGGATCGAAAACCATCAAGTCAATGCACTAAGCAGAAAAACGCTCGGTGCTATTTGCTGTGTAGTTGAGCACACAAGTGCTCCAGCAGCTAATGTTTCAGAAAGAAGTATAATATTGGTGTATTCCCTTTAGCTTTATTTCAGTGTTTTTCATAACGAAGATGGAAAGACATCCATAATCAGAGGAAGCCTTAAACTGTCGCGATGGTGGTGGAGAGAGGAGGACTTTGATTTAGAAAGACAGAGGTGCTCAAATATGAGGATGACAGCTGGGGAAGAAGGACCCCACTGTTCCCAGACAGTGAATTGCTTATAGCCTTTTACAAGCTCAGGGAGGGTATAAGCTGTAAACGAGGTTCGTGAGCTTTGGCACAAATACAGTGGATCCTGTCAGCAAAAAGGACCTTCCACAGCGCATAGGTAGCCTTGTGAACCCCTTAGAGCCATTTGAAGCATGGACGCGCAGAATTCCCCTCTTCAGCCGGTTAGCTGGCAAGAAAACAGCTGTCACTGAGGAAGGCAAGGGTGTCAGATATGCCTGGAGACATACATCTGGGAATTTCTGCCCAATTAAAATATTTCTGAACGCAAAAGATGACAGTTTCTACTGAGGGAGCTAGTGGAAAGCGTTATCTGGGAAACCCAAATAGATCAACCGCGTATTTGTTGTTCGGGGAGCTACAGTTCTTCACAACTAACTGACTTCATCTGGAAAGGGACAAGCTCTGTAGCATCATAACCCTCTGCAGCAACCACGGGACCAACAAGCAGAGCTGAGGCAAGGCTTGATGATTTTTTAACCTCTGCAAGTCAAATCAGCGGTGGGTTTAACCTGCATGCTCAAATGTGAACATATGGATATGTGGTATAAAGAACACAGCCCCTGAGCCAAATCCTTTAGTGGTGCATAAGGCAAGTTCCCAGCTGAATATACTATTGAGGGGCATAATGAATATTCATGCTTGTTTACATCTTAATGCACGTTGGCTGCTCTGTGGACTTCATCAGTGATTCCCATTGCTTGGTCTTGCATAAGGACGTTAGTGCTGCTGAGTTTCTCAGTTCTCTGCAGGGCTTTGGGTGGGAGACCATCACGGGCACGGCTCATCCCTGTGTTTAGTGCCTGTCAGCAAAAGACATTTTTATTTTTAAATAGAAAATTTAAGTTGGTGTTATTTGTGTCCCTAAGGCCTAAACAGAGGAGGAACATCATTCAATATATTTTAATAGCCAGTTTTCCTTTTCTGTGGTGTTTTTGAAAAATTATTGTTACTTAGCACTAATTCTAATTTGTTTTATTTTGCTTATTTACATATGCTTTCATTCACAAATCTGTCTGTATCTTCTCCTGCTTTTATTCCTTTTGCTATTTGCATTTCCAGTTTCCTTGTTAAGGGGAAAATGCCATGCGTCCTCCCTGGCTAGGACAAGCCCCACTGAAAACAAGAGGGTGGCCACTCAGCCGCCTTGCAGCCGAAACTTGCCTTTTAGCAGTCTCTGGTCGCCAGGCGCGTTTCATTAACACAAAATAATTGTTGCGTTTTGACTTAAGTTCGGTCTCGCCGCAGCGCAAATGGCATCGCCGCTAATTTTTGCCAACTTCATCGCGTCAAGTTTAAAGGAGAAGGCGACGTCTGCCCCTGGCTAGCAGCGAACCTCGGGCTCGCCTTCCCGGGCACGGCAGAGCCCGCAGCCACCGCGACGGCGCGGAAAGGAGCCGGAGATCGCCCCGAGACCGGGCGTCGGAAAACAATTAATCGAGCGACTTAACGTTTTAAAGCTGCGTTAATGCTTTGAACGGCCCCGGAGCCCCCCTCGCATCTCAAGCCGAAAAAAAAAAAAAAGAAGGAGCGAG